>CAWUFW010003414.1:0-257500 GCA_963921515.1 Calotriton arnoldi
GATTGAATACAATTTTGAATTATCCCGGTCACCTGACCCCCAGGAGTGAATAGTGGGGACGCTGTTTATGGTTTACACAGTGCTCTTTACGATTATTGTGTCTACGCCCTCAGGTCAGAGGGAGATACCCACATGCACCTAAATTGAACACATTTTTTGAAAAAACTTTATTTAGACATTACTGTAGAAAACAAGTGTGCCACACTAATTTTTGTTTTGTTTTTTTCAGTCAAAAGATTAAACTTTAAAAAATCACCATTCCTGACCATCTGGAGAAAGTTTGACAGGTCCGGGGTCATCGTTTTTCATCAGAAAATTGATTTTTTGGAGTGTACAAAAAATGATTCAAAATGTCAATTGGATTGTGCCTCATTTTGAATATCCACTTTTTGAAGCCTCACAGTGACCAAAATTGCCATTTTTACAGACTTTTCCTCCTACTCAGAAGCTTCAATTTTGACTGATTTCGGGCAGGAAAATGACTCTAAACACAATTATTTTAGTTCCAAAAGTGATAATTCATTTGCAATAGTTATTTACAGTCAAGTGATGAAACATTAAAAAATCACCATTCCTGACCATCTGGAGGAAGTACGACAGGTCGGGGTCATCGTTTTTCATCAGAAAATTGATTTTTTTGACTGTACAAAAAATGATTCAAAATGTCAATTGTATCGTGCTTCATGTTGAATGACGACTTTTTAAGGCCTCACAGTGACGAATATTGCCATTTTTACAGACTTTTCTTCCTCCTCAGAAGCTTCTATTTCGACCATTATCGGGCAGGAAAATGACTCTAAACACACCTATTTTAGTTCGAACAGAGATAATTCACATGCTATAGTTATTTACAGTCAAAAGATTAAACATTAAAAATTCACTATTCCTGACCATCTGGAGAAAGTTTGATAGGTCCGGGGTCATCGTTTTTCATCATAAAATTTATTTTTTGGACTGTACAAAAAATGATTCAAAATGTCAATTGGATTGTGCCTCATGTTGAATAACCACTTTTTAGAGCCTTACAGTAACCAAAATTGCCATTTTTACAGACTTTTCCTCCTACTCAGAAGCTTCTATTTTGACCGGTTTTTGGGCAGGAAAATGACTCTAAACACACTTATTTTAGTTCCAAAAGTGACAATTCATATGCAATAGTTATTTACAGTCAAAAGATTAAACATTGAATTTGGTGGCCAGCAGCATGGCCGAGTAAGACGTGCTTTTGCCGAGCTCCGGCAGAAAGCACCATCCGACAATTAATCCGGCGACTCGCAGGCCCGGAGAATACCTGATTTTACTCCCTGTAGGCTGAGGAGTGCTCCGGTAGTGCCAGAAACCGAATTGGAGGTCCCTACAGACTGCTGTCAGCAGAATAACGGAACGAGCTGGTGAGCGCGATCGCTCCCAAAATGGCACCGAGGAAGAGCTGAATCGGCCCGGGGCGCCTTTGGCCTCGGAGCGGGGCCGTGAGATTGCGGCCACACGGGGTCTAGTATTGGGAGGTGTATCGACCTCTGTACCCCTCTAGGACTAGCTGCTGTTGCACCGTGCGAGGCGCTTGTGAGTGGGTCTCTGAGGCCCGAAACACCATGGAGGGCCGGGGCCCCCTCCCCCTTCAGGAGTGCGCTGGATGATTGCTAGAGACCCGGGATGCGGGGTAACTGTGGAAGACACCCGTAGGACTTAGGCGTGCTCGCCGACCTTGAGAGCTCCGGGAGGCGAGGGGGCACTCTTCTGACTGAGGGAACGGCCTGCGAGAGGAGGAGCCGCGGGTGCGCTGCGACGCCGCATCCACATGGGTGCTCGAGGCCGCTGAGGTGGCTTTGGGAGGCCTGAGTTCCGCAGCAGCCCGGGGAACGGTCTCGGGAGGTACGTCGACCTCCGCACCGCCCCCGCAACAGACACCGGTATGCCATGGGGACTGACATGCTGACAAATTGGGCGGCACTCCTGACTTTGAGGTACTGCGCCGGTGACGTGGGCCCTGATCCTCCCTCTCCCCTCTTCTGTGAGGTGCCACCCCAGGAGACTGCTGGAGACCTGGATTACCAGAGGCTGGCATCAGACGGTGAGTGCCTGCGGTGGGCTCAGCAACCCCCGGGCGAGCGAAAAAACGGAGTGGGGCGCTGTCCCGCCTGGTGGTGGAGGACTGCGAGTCAGCAGAGGTGCGGTGGGAGCAAGGCCTGGGGTGACTGCAAGCGGAGCCTGGGGGCAAGCCGGACATAATTAAAGCACCTCATGCCGTGAGGAACCCTATTTGGGGTGCTGGCCAGCAAGATGGAAGACTGGCTTGAGGTGTGCCCACGCTGCTGTCACATACGCGGTGGAGAGCCTGGGAGTTCAGGGGAAGGCTGGAGACAGATGCAAAGTGCCCCCTCCTCCCCCTCCCCCCCAGGGCCAGCAGAGGGATAGCGCCGTGCCGGGGCCTACAGTACAGTCCCTGCTAATCTGGGCCAGGTCCGATTGAGGGGACTAGCCACAAGATTGCGTGGGCCCTCTATGTTAATTGAAAGGACGATATCACCAGGGTGCATGAGGAGGGCCTTGACAGTGCCAGGTACACCTGGATAAGCGGGCTGAGCGCCCTGTCATGAGTATCCCACTCATCTGCGACGCTCCCACGCGATCCTGTCCAGCAACATTGAACATGGGTAAAGACAGAGACGCGAAACCACCGCGACAGGGTAAGATGGACCGCTATACGAAGGTCATCACCCCCCTCCAGACGAACGAACGGCCGCCCGTTCTGACACAGACACTCTTCTCCAGGCGATCCACTCCTCCAGGACGGCACTCGAGGGGAAAATAGGTGCAGTGGGCACGGAGGTGACGCTCCTGCGACAGGATCTGCGGAACTTGGAGGCTAGGGTCACAGAGTCGGAGACTAGGCTGGGAGTGGCAGAGGATACACTGCAGGATATGCGTGAAGGTATGACAGACTTGCAATCATTGCATAAAGATTTACAGTGGCGTGTGGATGATGCGGAAAACAGGGCATGCCGCAATAACCTCCGCTTTGTGGGCTTTAGAGAAGGAATCGAGGGGTCAAACATGCCAGAGTTTCTTCATTCTTGGCTTCTGCGCATATTTCCGTAGGACAAATTCTCTACCTGTTTTGTCATAGAAAGAGCCCACAGGGCGTTGATGGCCCGACCACCTGTAGGAACACAGCCACGGCCTGTCATAGCTCGTTTTTTAAATTTTCTTGACAGAGACATGATCCTTAGGGAAGCTAGGAAGCTCGGGGAGATCCGACATGAAAATGCACGCATAATGATCTTCCCTGACTACAGCAGAGAGGTGCAGAAACAGAGACGCACTTTTGACTCGGTAAAGGCAAAACTGCGAGAGCATAAGATCCAATACATGCTACTCTTCCCTGCAAAGCTGAAAGTGATGTTCCTAGGCAGATCTCATTTCTTCCAGACACCGGAAGAGGCATGGCAGTGGCTGGAGGAACGACCCGCGCTGGACCGGCCGGAGATACCACCGTCGACGCAATCAGTCATCAACGGGAGATGCCAGGTGGTCCCCGGGCCCACAAAGATCATTGAGACCCCGACAAGCTCGCAAAGACTGACTTCAGGAGGCAACCCCCTATGCGCCAAGAGACACTGCCAGGCCTCGAAGGCGCAGCAGCTGCTCATTAGACTCTCACCTCTCGGCGGGCTCCCGCACTCTCCGTCTTTCCAACCATCCTGACCCAAACACAGAGGCTGAAACCAGAGTCACTACCTCCGGAGAGGAGGGGGACGAGGGACCCTCTCTGGACCCATTGGTGGCCGAAATAGTGGCAATGGAGCAAGACGCAGCGACGGACGCTCTGACTTCACAGGGGGAACCACCGGACTCGCATTCGTGAGCAGGGGCTTGCGAGGTTGACCGTGGAAACAGACTGAAACTCCAGAGTATGCATGTTGGACACTCACCCCCCCTTCCTTGTTGCTCCACCTGCTGAAACCTGCGGAGTGTTAGAAGACCTTCACTGTACCGCAGGCGAGAGGCCTGGAGTAGCTACAGACTTGGGCTCCCTGTAGCCCTTCTTTCCTATTTCCTTCTCATTCTTCTGGACTTTTTCTTTATCTGTCTAGTCTTCTTTTCTTGACGCAGAGATTTCTTTTCTTTGGTCCTCCACTGTTGGGAGAGGCTTCTTCTCAGAAAACTTTGTGAATGCTATGAGAGTTGGAACTTGTGGCGTAAGTTGGGTTTGGGAGGGCGATAGACCTCCACCACCCTAAGGCTCATCCTCGAGCGACTGGCAGGGGATGCGACATCGGGGAGGAGGGAGGTGGGGTGGGGGTGGAGATTGGGGGGTTTTCAACAGTTCTTATTGTTTGGTTTGTTTTATTCTGTTAGTTTTCATTGCACAGCAGTCACACTCTTACAACAGCATGCGCAATCTCCTACTTCCCCCGCTCGGGGCATAACATAACCATCCATGCTCATGGGTCCAGCGATTGACCATAGGCGTCCCCCGGGAATGAGTTGGAGATCGGCCCCTGCGCTGTACTCACCTAGAACGTGAACGGCCTGGGGGATAGAATTAAGAGAGGGTTGGTGTCCTCATACTTAAAGCGGGTTCACCCAGACCTGGTCCTACTACAGGAGACCCACCTTAGGGGCACAAAATGTGGGTTCCTGGCGAGGGGAGCCTACACAGTCCTAGCGCATGTGGGATACACCTCTGGTTCTCGGGGTGTAGCCATTCTGATTAAAAAGTCCCCCACTACAAGGTAACACGTATGTGGACGGACCCCCAGGGAACATACGTGGGAGTGGCAGGCACATGGGGGAGACGGAGGGTCACTATTGTGTCGGTTTATGCCCCTCCAAAGCTACAGGCAAGGACTCTGCATGGGGTGACCGATATCTTACTGGAGACACCGGGTACATTGCATATTGTTGGAGGCAATTTTAACGATGTAATGTCCATTCCTAAGGACCATTCCGGGGACCACGCTGACCCACCCCCGACTACACAGCTGGCTCGACTGATAGACACCCTTGGTTTGGTGGACGTATGGCAACAATTACATCCAGACACAATACAGTACTCGTACTATTCTGGGGCACACAAGGTTCACTCGCGACTGGACTACGTCTTTCTCCCAAGAGGTATTTTTGGGAACAAGTACGAGGCAGAGTATCTGGCCTGTGGAATCTCTGACCACTCACCCCTGCTTGTTAAGGGAGGAGGGAGGCCCCGGGTGGGACAAGGGAATTGGAGGCTATCAGCCTGGGATCTGCAGAACAAAGAGGTGTTAGAGGGACTCCGGGCTGACACGAAAGTTTATTTTGCTGAAAATCTGGGTACGGTACAGTCGGGCGTTATATTGTGGGAGGCCTATAAGACGGTGCTCCGCAATAGGGCCCAAAATCGAATAGCTTGGGAAAAGCGGAAGGCACAAGAGGAGATAGCCACTCTGGAAACTAAAATTCTGGCGCTAGAACAGCGCTACCTCGCAGGCAAAGACCCACAGGTCCTCCGACAACTGACAGACACGCAACAGAACTACAGGGCCCTGACTACGGAGGAGGCTAAAACACAGGCACAGGTGACCCTCCATAGGCTATACGAGGTGGGGGATAAGTCTGGCAAGCTATTGGCTTGGTTTAGCCGCAAGGAAGTGGAAGCCCGGTGGGTGGAAAAGGTAGTAGATCACCGGGGGGAGATGCAGATGTGAGACGCACAAATAGTACAGACGTTCGCCTCCTATTTCCAGAATTTTTATAAGGCCCGGGAGCTGGGTACCCCGTCGGAGATTTTAACATACCTGGACACTATCCAGACCCCGAGCCTGGATGACAATATGAGGGAGGGCTGGAATCGAAGATAACGGTAGACGAACTTAAAGACGAAATAACTAAATTGCGTCCGGGGAAGTCCCCAGGCCCGAACGGTATCCCTGCAGAATTTTATAAGAAAGGAGCAGACCTTCTGGCTGTGCACCTCTTGGCACTGTTCTGAGACGCGGCTCAGTATGGTGTCCTACCTTTAGACCTCAGAATGGCCATGATTATCCCCATCCATAAACCGGGGAAACCCCCAGAAGATTGCGCTTCCTATCGCCCAATCTCCCTCCTCAACATAGAGGTCAAACTCTAGGCGACTATACTGGCTCTCCGTCTCCGCCAGGTAATCACGTCCCTGGTGCATCGAGACCAGATGGGTTTCCTACCAGGCCGGGCGACTAGACAAAACTTGAGAAGGACCCACAATTGGCTCATGGAGGTGCAGGATCGTGAAGATCCCCACATGTTCATCTCCTTAGACGCTGAAAAAGCATTTGACGCTGTGCATTGGCCTTTTTTAGAGGCTACTCTAGTTAAGTTTGGTATTGGCCCCAAGTTCCGACAATGGATCGGCCTCCTCTACGTGGACCCTCGAGCTCGGGTTAAGGTGAATGGACTATTGTCTGATGACTTTCCCATCAGACGGGGAACCCGGCAGGGATGCCCGCTGTCCCCCCTACTTTTTGCCCTCACAATAGAAATAGTGGCGTGCGAGATTCAGCAGAAAACGGAGATACGAGGGTTCCAAATTACACCGACTGACGTGGGGGAAGAAAAGATTTCACTCTATGCAGACGATATATTGTTATATGTTACCTGACCGGATGACACAATCCCCGCCCTGTTTGAGCTCATGGGCAGATATGGGTCCCTTTCAGGATATGCCATAAATTGGCATAAATCGGTCATATTTAGCCCAAGAGCCCGGGAGGTTTGGGCCTCTCTTCCTGGGGCCCTTCAGGTAGTGCAGACGGGATTTACGTATTTGGGGATTTATCTTACCACAGATAGAAAACTCTCATATCAAAACAATATTCAGCGGGTCATAACGAACTTTGCAGCTGATGCGCTGAGGTGGAAAGCACTCCCCCTCACAATCCTTGGTCGGGCTGCGATGTTCAAAATGATCACCCTACCCTGTTTCCTATATGCCCTCCAAAATGAGTATTTCCCCCTCTCCAGGCAGGCATTCCAGGTGATAGACGCGGTATTGCGCTCCCTGCTGTGACTCGGGAAGCAATCGAGGATTGCCCTAAGCACGCTACAGCGGAACCAATATAATGGAGGGATATCCTTGCCGGACGTCGATGCCTAATACTGGGCGGAACACTTGACACCGGTGAACGAATGGATCCACACCTAGGCTGATCACCCCACCTATAGGCTAGAGAGAGACACCATGGCACAACGTTCATGCTTATATTTCCTCTATGGGGGGCGAGGTAGAGGTCGCTTACTCCCGGCTACGCAAGTAACATTGGGAGTCTGGGACAGAGCGACTAAGGTAATGGGCTGGGCACGCAAACCAACAAAGCAGACACCGATCTGGCACTGCACCTGGTTGAAGGAGCTCCACAAACGTAGGGGCTTTGGGGGTTGGGATGTCATCGGCATCTCCAATATAGGCGATGTAGTGGCCAAGGGAGAACTCAAAAATGTCAGGACACTAGCGACAGAGTTTGGTTTACACACTACCCACATTTTTAAATATGCACAGCTGAGACATGCCTGGACAGCCGAAAGCTCGCTCTCCTCTTCTCTGAGGGACTATGCCCCGCTGGAGGGGCACCAATTGCAGGAACAGATATCCCACAAGGCAGTCTCCCTAACATACAGGACCCTGAATAATAACATGCCAGACAGATTGGGGAAGCTGAGGGAAACATGGGAACAGAACCTGGGTGCGCTAGAAACAGTTGACTGGGAGGCGGCCCTGATGCACCACAGAGAAGTGGCTATTATATCTCACCTTTGACTTATCCAATATAAGTGTACTACGATAGGGCCAGACTCCATCGTATGGGCCGAGCCAGCGAACCGCATTGCCTGAGGTGCGGACAGCCACAGGGGGACTTTTACCATACTATCTGGGACTGCCCCGTCATCCACACATACTGGGTACACGTACTGGGAGAATTGAGTAAAGTATTGGGTGAAACATTACCCCTAGATCCCACATTTATACTATTGGGCATACCCGGAGATGTTGATCTGGCCCGCCCGCAGCTTATCTTTGCACTGCTGGCACTGGTGGTAGCAAAACGAGACGTAGCCCGCACCTGGGGGGCGACGCTACGTCCCCAGATAAGGGAGTGGAGGAGGGGGATGGACATGTATATGGCGGCAGAAAGAGTCACATACAAAGCGAGAGGGTGCCCGCGGAAGTTCCGTAAGGTGTGGGGGAAATGGAGAAACTATTATGGAATGGATGGAGGGCTGGGAGCCGACTAGACAACCACAGCTTTGGGGACAGACCGTGTTTCTGCCAGGGGGGCCACTGGGCCTGTGTTCCAGACTCTCGGGGAAGACGAGGGATGTGGGGAAGGCCTTGCTAGAATTGATACTCGCTATGGGACCGCAGATCTCACCAGCCTGCAGAAGGGAGGAGGTGACATGTCTTATGATGTGGATCGTATATAATTGTCTTTGCACAACTGTAATCAAATGGGACATGCTTATTGTTTTGTATTGGTTTAAAATAAAAATAAAAATATTTAAAAAAAAAGATTAAACATTAAAAAATCACCATTCCTGACCATCTGGAGAAAGTTTAACAGGTCCAGGGTCATCGCTTTTCATCAGAAAATTAATTTATTTGGCAGTACAAAAACTGATTCAAAATGTACTCGGATCGTGCCTCATGTTGAATAACCACTTTTTAAAGCCTCACAGTGACCAAAATTGCCATTTTTACAGACTTTTCTTCCTCCTCAGAAGCTTCTATTTTGACCGATTTCAGGCAGGAAAATAACTCTAAACACACTTATTTTAGTTCCAAAAGTGATAATTCATATGATATAGTTATTTACAGTCAAAAGATTAAACATTAAATAAATCACCATTACTGACCATCTGGAGAAAGTTTGAAAAGTCCAGGGTTATCGTTTTTCATCAGAAAATTGATTTTTGGGCTGTACAAAAAATGATTCAAAATGTCAATTGGATCGTGCCTCATGTTGAATAACCACTTTTTAAAGCCTCACAGTGACCAAATTTGCCATTTTTACATACTTTTCCTGCTACTCAGAAGCTTCTATTTTGACCGATTTCGGGCAGGAAAATGACTCTAAACACACTTATTTTGGTTCCAAAAGTGATAATTCATATGCTATAGTTATCTACAGTCAAAAACTTAAACATTAAAAAATCACCATTACTGACCATCTGGAGAAAGTTTGACAGGTCCTGGGTCATCATTTTTCATCAGAAAATGGATTTTTGGGACTGTACAAAAAATGATTCAAAATGTCAATTGGATCGTGCCTCGTGTTGAATAACTACTTTTTAAAGCCTCACAGTGACCAAAATTGCCATTTTTACAGACTTTTCCTCCTACTAAGAAGCTTCTATTTTGACAGATTTCAGGCAGGAAAATGACTCTAAACACACTTATTTTAGTTCCAAAATTGATAATTCATATGCAATCGTTATTTACAGTCAAAAGATTAAACATTAAAAAATCACCATTACTAGTTTGACAGGTCTGGGGTCATCGTTTTTCATAAGAAAATTGATTTTTGGACTGTACAAAAAATGATTCAAAATGTCAATTGGATCGTGCCTCATGTTGAATAACCACTTTTTAAAGCCTCACAGTGACCAAATTTGCCATTTTTACATACATTTCCTCCTACTCAGAAGCTTCTATTTTGACCCATTTTGGGCAGGAAAATGACTCTAAACACACTTATTTTAGTTCCAAAAGTGATAATTCATATGCAATAGTTATTTCCAGTCAAAAGATTAAACATTAAAAAATGACCATTCCTGACCATCCGGAGAAAGTACGACAGGTCTGGGGTCATCGTTTTTATCAGAAAATTGATTTTTGCTGCACAAAAAATTATTCAAAATGTTAATTAGATCGTGCCTAATGTTGAATAACCACTTTTTAAAGCCTCACAGTGACCAAAATTGCCATTTTTACATACTTTTCCTCATACTCATAAGCTTCTACTTTGACCGCTTTCGGGCAGGAAAATGACTCTAAACACACTTATTTTAGTTCCAAAAGTGATAATTCATATGCCATAGTTATTTACAATCAAAAGCTTAAACATTAAAAAAGCACCAATACTGGCCATCTGGAGAAAGTTTGACAGGTCCGCGGTCATCGTTTTCATCAGAAAATTGATTTTTTTGGACTGTACAAAAAATGATTTAAAATGTCAATTGGATCGTGCTTCGTGTTGAAAAACTACTTTTTAAAGCCTCACAGTGACCAAAATTGCCATTTTTACAGACTTTTCCCCCTAATCAAAAGCTTCTATTTTGACCGATTTCGGGCAGGAAAATGACTCTAAACACACTTATTTTAGTTCCAAAAGTGATAATTCATATGCTATAGTTATTTACAATCAAAAGCTTAAACATTAAAAAAGCACCAATACTGGCCATCTGGAGAAAGTTTGACAGGTCCGCGGTCATCGTTTTTCATCAGAAAATTGATTTTTTGTTGGGCTGCACAAAATCTGATTCAAAATGTCAATTGGATTGTGCCTCATGTTGAATAACCACTTTTTAAAGCCTCTCAGTGACCACAATTGCCATTTTTACAGACTATTCCTCCTACTCAGAAGCTTCTATTTTTACCAATTTCGGGCAGGACAATTACTCTAAACACACTTATTTTAGTTCCAAAAGTGATAATTCATATGCAATAGGTATTTAATGTCAAAAGATTAAACATTAAAAAATCACCATTCCTGACCATCCGGAGAAAGTTCGACAGGTCCGGGGTCATCGTTTTTCATCAGAAAATTTATTTTTGAACTGTACAAAAAATTATCTAAAATGTCAATTGGATCGTGCCTCATGTTGAACAGCCACTTTTTAAAGCCTCACAGTGACCAAAATTGCCATTTTTACAGACTTTTCCTCCTACTCAAAAGCTTCTATTTGACCGATTTCGGGCAGGAAAATGACTCTAAACACACTTATTTTAGTTCCAAAAGTGATAATTCATATGCTATAGTTATTTACAATCAAAAGCTTAAACATTAAAAAAGCACCATTACTGGCCATCTGGAGAAAGTTTGACAGGTCGGCGGTCATCGTTTTTCATCAGAAAATTGATTTTTTTTGGCTGCATAAAATTTGATTCAAAATGTTAATTGGATTGTGCCTCATGTTGAATAACCACTTTTTAAAGCTTCACAGTGACCACAATTGCCATTTTTACAGACAATTCCTCCTACTCAGAAGCTTCTATTTTTATGAATTTCGGGCATGAAAATGACTCTAAACACACTTATTTTAGTTCCAAAAGTGATAATTCATATGCAATAGTTATTTACAGTCAAAAGATTGAACATTGAAAAAATCACCGTTCCTGACCTCCTTGAGAAAGTAAGAAATGTCCAGGGTCATTGTTTTTCATCAGAAAATTGATTTTATTGCTGCACAAAAAATGATTCAAAATGTTAATTGGATCGTGCCTCGTGTTGAATAACCACATTTTAATGCCTTACTGTGACCAAAATTGCCATTTTTACAGACTTTTCCTCCTACTAAGAAGCTTCTATTTTGACAGATTTCAGGCAGGAAAATGACTCTAAACACACTTATTTTAGTTCCAAAATTGATAATTCATATGCAATCGTTATTTACAGTCAAAAGATTAAACATTAAAAAATCACCATTACTAGTTTGACAGGTCTGGGGTCATCGTTTTTCATAAGAAAATTGATTTTTTGGACTGTACAAAAAATGATTCAAAATGTCAATTGGATCGTGCCTCATGTTGAATAACCACTTTTTAAAGCCTCACAGTGACCAAATTTGCCATTTTTACATACATTTCCTCCTACTCAGAAGCTTCTATTTTGACCCATTTTGGGCAGGAAAATGACTCTAAACACACTTATTTTAGTTCCAAAAGTGATAATTCATATGCAATAGTTATTTCCAGTCAAAAGATTAAACATTAAAAAATGACCATTCCTGACCATCCGGAGAAAGTACGACAGGTCTGGGGTCATCGTTTTTTATCAGAAAATTGATTTTTGCTGCACAAAAAATTATTCAAAATGTTAATTAGATCGTGCCTAATGTTGAATAACCACTTTTAAAGCCTCACAGTGACCAAAATTGCCATTTTTCCATACTTTTCCTCATACTCATAAGCTTCTACTTTGACCGCTTTCGGGCAGGAAAATGACTCTAAACACACTTATTTTAGTTCCAAAAGTGATAATTCATATGCCATAGTTATTTACAATCAAAAGCTTAAACATTAAAAAAGCACCAATACTGGCCATCTGGAGAAAGTTTGACAGGTCCGCGGTCATCGTTTTTCATCAGAAAATTGATTTTTTTGGACTGTACAAAAAATGATTTAAAATGTCAATTGGATCGTGCTTCGTGTTGAAAAACTACTTTTTAAAGCCTCACAGTGACCAAAATTGCCATTTTTACAGACTTTTCCCCCTAATCAAAAGCTTCTATTTTGACCGATTTCGGGCAGAAAAATGACTCTAAACACACTTATTTTAGTTCCAAAAGTGATAATTCATATGCTATAGTTATTTACAACCAAAAGCTTAAACATTAAAAAGCACCAATACTGGCCATCTGGAGAAAGTTTGACAGGTCCGCGGTCATCGTTTTTCATCAGAAAATTGATTTTTGTTGGGCTGCACAAAATCTGATTCAAAATGTCAATTGGATTGTGCCTCATGTTGAATAACCACTTTTTAAAGCCTCTCAGTGACCACAATTGCCATTTTTACAGACTATTCCTCCTACTCAGAAGCTTCTATTTTTACCAATTTCGGGCAGGACAATTACTCTAAACACACTTATTTTAGTTCCAAAAGTGATAATTCATATGCAATAGGTATTTACAGTCAAAAGATTAAACATTAAAAAATCACCATTCCTGACCATCTGGAGAAAGTTCGACAGGTCCGGGGTCATCGTTTTTCATCAGAAAATTTATTTTTGAACTGTACAAAAAATTATCTAAAATGTCAATTGGATCGTGCCTCATGTTGAACAGCCACTTTTTAAAGCCTCACAGTGACCAAAATTGCCATTTTTACAGACTTTTCCTCCTACTCAAAAGCTTCTATTTGACCGATTTCGGGCAGGAAAATGACTCTAAACACACTTATTTTAGTTCCAAAAGTGATAATTCATATGCTATAGTTATTTACAATCAAAAGCTTAAACATTAAAAAAGCACCATTACTGGCCATCTGGAGAAAGTTTGACAGGTCCGCGGTCATCGTTTTTCATCAGAAAATTGATTTTTTTGGCTGCATAAAATCTGATTCAAAATGTCAATTGGATTGTGCCTCATGTTGAATAACCACTTTTTAAAGCCTCACAGTGACCACAATTGCCATTTTTACAGACTATTCCTCCTACTCAGAAGCTTCTATTTTTATGAATTTCGGGCATGAAAATGA
The DNA here is from genome assembly GCA_963921515.1 of Calotriton arnoldi. Taxonomy (NCBI): domain Eukaryota; kingdom Metazoa; phylum Chordata; class Amphibia; order Caudata; family Salamandridae; genus Calotriton; species Calotriton arnoldi. The sequence goes on from CAWUFW010003414.1 coordinate 13,428, forward strand.
CTCTAAACACACTTATTTTAGTTCCAAAAGTGATAATTCATATGCAATAGTTATTTACAGTCAAAAGATTGAACATTGAAAAAATCACCGTTCCTGACCTCCTTGAGAAAGTACAAAATGTCCAGGGTCATTGTTTTTCATCAGAAAATTGATTTTATTGCTGCACAAAAAATGATTCATAATGTTAATTGGATCGTGCCTCATGTTGAATAACCACATTTTAATGCCTTACTGTGACCAAAATTGCAATTTATACAGACTTTTCCTCCTACTCAGAAGCTTCCATTTTGATTGATTTCGGGCATGAAAATGACTTTAAACACACTTATTTTAGTTCCGAAAGTGATAATTCATATGATATAGTTATTTACAGTCAAAAGATTAAACATTAAAAAATTACCATTACTGACCATCTGGAGAAAGTTTGACAGGTCCAGAATTATCGTTTTTCATCAGAAAATTGATTTTTTAGGCTGTACAAAAACTGATTAAAAATGTCAATTGGATCGTGCCTCATGTTGAATAACCACATTTTAATGCCTTACTGTGACCAAAATTGCCATTTTTACAGACTTTTCCACGTACTCAGAAGCTTCTATTTTGACCGATGTCGGGCAGGAAAATGACTCTAATCACACCTATTTTAGTTCCAAAAGTGATAATTCATATGCTATAGTTATTTACAGTCAAAAGTTTAAACATTAAAAATCAAAATTCCTGACCATCTGGAGAAAGTTTGAAAGGTCCGGGGTCAACGTTTTTCATCAGAAAATAGATTTTTTTGGACTGAACACAAAATAATGCAAAATGTCAATTGAATCGTGCCTTATGTTGAATAACAACTTTTTAAGGCCTCACAGTGACCAAAATTGCCATTTTTACAGACTTTTCCCCCTAATCAAAAGCTTCTATTTTGACCGATTTCGGGCAGGACAATTACTCTAAACACACTTATTTTAGTTCCAAAAGTGATAATTCATATGCAATAGGTATTTACTGTCAAAAGATTAAACATTAAAAATCACCATTCCTGACCATCTGGAGAAAGTTCGACAGGTCCGGGGTAATCGTTTTTCATCAGAAAATTTATTTTTGAACTGTACAAAAAATTATCTAAAATGTCAATTGGATCGTGCCTCATGTTGAATAGACACTTTTTAAAGCCTCACAGTGACCAAAATTGCCATTTTTACAGACTTTTCCTCTAACTCAAAAGCTTCTATCTTGACCGATTTCGGGCAGGAAAATGACTCTAAACACACTTATTTTAGTTCCAAAAGTGATGATTCATATGCTATAGTTATTTACAATCAAAAGCTTAAACATTAAAAAAGCACCATTACTGGCCATCTGGAGAAAGTTTGACAGGTCCGCGGTCATCGTTTTTCATCAGAAAATTGATTTTTTTGGCTGCATAAAATCTGATTCAAAATGTCAATTGGATTGTGCCTCATGTTGAATAACCACTTTTTAAAGCCTCACAGTGACCACAATTGCCATTTTTACAGACTATTCCTCCTACTCAGAAGCTTCTATTTTTATGAATTTCGGGCATGAAAATGACTCTAAACACACTTATTTTAGTTCCAAAAGTGATAATTCATATGCAATAGTTATTTACAGTCAAAAGATTGAACATTGAAAAAATCACCGTTCCTGACCTCCTTGAGAAAGTACAAAATGTCCAGGGTCATTGTTTTTCATCAGAAAATTGATTTTATTGCTGCACAAAAAATGATTCATAATGTTAATTGGATCGTGCCTCATGTTGAATAACCACATTTTAATGCCTTACTGTGACCAAAATTGCAATTTATACAGACTTTTCCTCCTACTCAGAAGCTTCCATTTTGATTGATTTCGGGCATGAAAATGACTTTAAACACACTTATTTTAGTTCCGAAAGTGATAATTCATATGATATAGTTATTTACAGTCAAAAGATTAAACATTAAAAAATTACCATTACTGACCATCTGGAGAAAGTTTGACAGGTCCAGAATTATCGTTTTCATCAGAAAATTGATTTTTTAGGCTGTACAAAAACTGATTAAAAATGTCAATTGGATCGTGCCTCATGTTGAATAACCACATTTTAATGCCTTACTGTGACCAAAATTGCCATTTTTACAGACTTTTCCACGTACTCAGAAGCTTCTATTTTGACCGATGTCGGGCAGGAAAATGACTCTAATCACACCTATTTTAGTTCCAAAAGTGATAATTCATATGCTATAGTTATTTACAGTCAAAAGTTTAAACATTAAAAAATCAAAATTCCTGACCATCTGGAGAAAGTTTGAAAGGTCCGGGGTCAACGTTTTTCATCAGAAAATAGATTTTTTGGACTGAACACAAAATAATGCAAAATGTCAATTGAATCGTGCCTTATGTTGAATAACAACTTTTTAAGGCCTCACAGTGACCAAAATTGCCATTTTTACAGACTTTTCCCCCTAATCAAAAGCTTCTATTTTGACCGATTTCGGGCAGGACAATTACTCTAAACACACTTATTTTAGTTCCAAAAGTGATAATTCATATGCAATAGGTATTTACTGTCAAAAGATTAAACATTAAAAAATCACCATTCCTGACCATCTGGAGAAAGTTCGACAGGTCCGGGGTAATCGTTTTTCATCAGAAAATTTATTTTTGAACTGTACAAAAAATTATCTAAAATGTCAATTGGATCGTGCCTCATGTTGAATAGACACTTTTTAAAGCCTCACAGTGACCAAAATTGCCATTTTTACAGACTTTTCCTCTAACTCAAAAGCTTCTATCTTGACCGATTTCGGGCAGGAAAATGACTCTAAACACACTTATTTTAGTTCCAAAAGTGATAATTCATATGCTATAGTTATTTACAATCAAAAGCTTAAACATTAAAAAAGCACCATTACTGGCCATCTGGAGAAAGTTTGACAGGTCCGCGGTCATCGTTTTTCATCAGAAAATTGATTTTTTTGGCTGCATAAAATCTGATTCAAAATGTCAATTGGATTGTGCCTCATGTTGAATAACCACTTTTTAAAGCCTCACAGTGACCACAATTGCCATTTTTACAGACTATTCCTCCTACTCAGAAGCTTCTATTTTTATGAATTTCGGGCATGAAAATGACTCTAAACACACTTATTTTAGTTCCAAAAGTGATAATTCATATGCAATAGTTATTTACAGTCAAAAGATTGAACATTGAAAAAATCACCGTTCCTGACCTCCTTGAGAAAGTACAAAATGTCCAGGGTCATTGTTTTTCATCAGAAAATTGATTTTATTGCTGCACAAAAAATGATTCATAATGTTAATTGGATCGTGCCTCATGTTGAATAACCACATTTTAATGCCTTACTGTGACCAAAATTGCAATTTATACAGACTTTTCCTCCTACTCAGAAGCTTCCATTTTGATTGATTTCGGGCATGAAAATGACTTTAAACACACTTATTTTAGTTCCGAAAGTGATAATTCATATGATATAGTTATTTACAGTCAAAAGATTAAACATTAAAAAATTACCATTACTGACCATCTGGAGAAAGTTTGACAGGTCCAGAATTATCGTTTTTCATCAGAAAATTGATTTTTTAGGCTGTACAAAAACTGATTAAAAATGTCAATTGGATCGTGCCTCATGTTGAATAACCACATTTTAATGCCTTACTGTGACCAAAATTGCCATTTTTACAGACTTTTCCACGTACTCAGAAGCTTCTATTTTGACCGATGTCGGGCAGGAAAATGACTCTAATCACACCTATTTTAGTTCCAAAAGTGATAATTCATATGCTATAGTTATTTACAGTCAAAAGTTTAAACATTAAAAAATCAAAATTCCTGACCATCTGGAGAAAGTTTGAAAGGTCCGGGGTCAACGTTTTTCATCAGAAAATAGATTTTTTGGACTGAACACAAAATAATGCAAAATGTCAATTGAATCGTGCCTTATGTTGAATAACAACTTTTTAAGGCCTCACAGTGACCAAAATTGCCATTTTTACAGACTTTTCCCCTAATCAAAAGCTTCTATTTTGACCGATTTCGGGCAGGACAATTACTCTAAACACACTTATTTTAGTTCCAAAAGTGATAATTCATATGCTATAGTTATTTACAATCAAAAGCTTAAACATTAAAAAGCACCATTACTGGCCATCTGGAGAAAGTTTGACAGGTCCGCGGTCATCGTTTTTCATCAGAAAATTGATTTTTTTGGCTGCATAAAATCTGATTCAAAATGTTAATTGGATTGTGCCTCATGTTGAATAACCACTTTTTAAAGCCTCACAGTGACCACAATTGCCATTTTTACAGACAATTCCTCCTACTCGGAAGCTTCTATTTTTATGAATTTCGGGCATGAAAATGACTCTAAACACACTTATTTTAGTTCCAAAAGTGATAATTCATATGCAATAGTTATTTACAGTCAAAAGATTGAACATTGAAAAAATCACCATTACTGGCCATCTGGAGAAAGTTTGACAGGTCCGCGGTCATCGTTTTTCATCAGAAAATTGATTTTTTTGGCTGCATAAAATCTGACTCAAAATGTTAATTGGATTGTGCCTCATGTTGAATAACCACTTTTTAAAGCCTCACAGTGACCACAATTGCCATTTTTACAGACAATTCCTCCTACTCAGAAGCTTCTATTTTTATGAATTTCGGGCATGAAAATGACTCTAAACACACTTATTTTAGTTCCAAAAGTGATAATTCATATGCAATAGTTATTTACAGTCAAAAGATTGAACATTGAAAAAATCACCGTTCCTGACCTCCTTGAGAAAGTACGAAATGTCCAGGGTCATTGTTTTTCATCAGAAAATTGATTTTATTGCTGCACAAAAAATGATTCAAAATGTTAATTGGATTGTGCCTCATGTTGAATAACCACATTTTAATGCCTTACTGTGACCAAAATTGCCATTTTTACAGACTTTTCCACGTACTCAGAAGCTTCTATTTTGACCGATGTCGGGCAGGAAAATGACTCTAATCGCACCTATTTTAGTTCCAAAAGTGATAATTCATATGCTATAGTTATTTACAGTCAAAAGTTTAAACATTAAAAAATCAAAATTCCTGACCATCTGGAGAAAGTTTGAATGGTCCGGGGTCAACGTTTTTCATCAGAAAATAGATTTTTGGGACTGAACACAAAATAATGCAAAATGTCAATTGTATCGTGCCTTATGTTGAATAACAACTTTTTAAGGCCTCAAGTGACCAAAATTGCCATTTTTACAGACTTTTCCCACTACTCAAAAGCTTCTATTTTGACCGATTTCGGGCAGGAAAATGACTCTAAACACACTTATTTTAGTTCCAAAAGTGATAATTCATATGCTATAGTTATTTACAATCAAAAGCTTAAACATTAAAAAAGCACCATTACTGGCCATCTGGAGAAAGTTTGACAGGTCCGCGGTCATCGTTTTTCATCAGAAAATTGATTTTTTTGGGCTTCACAAAATCTGATTCAAAATGTCAATTGGATCGTGCCTCATGTTGAATAACCACTTTTTAAAGCCTCACAGTGACCAAAATTGCCATTTTTACATACTTTTCCTCCTACTCAGAAGCTTCTATTTTGACCGATTTCGGGCTGGAAAATGACTCTAAACACACTTATTCTAGTTCCAAAAGTGATAATTCATATGCTATAGTTATTTTCAGTCAAAAGTTTAAACATTAAAAAATCAAAATTCCTGACCATCTGGAGAAAGTTTTTACATGTCCGGGTCATCGTTTTTCATCAGAAAATTGATTATTTTGCTGCACAAAATCTGATTCAGAATGTCAATTGGATTGTGCCTCTTGTTGAATAACCACTTTTTAAAGCCTCACAGTGACAAAAATTGCCATTTTTACATACTTTTCCTCCTACTCACAAGCTTCTATTTTGACCCATTTTGGGCAGGAAAATGACTCTAAACACACTTATTTTAGTTCAAAAAGTGATAATTCATATGCTATAGTTATTTACAGGCAAAAAAATAAACATTAAAAAATCACCATTACTGACCATCTGGAGAAAGTATGACAGGTCCTGGGTCATCATTTTTCATTAGAAAATGGATTTTTTGGACTGTACAAAAAATGATTCAAAATGTCAATTGGATCGTGCCTCGTGTTGAATAACTACTTTTAAAGCCTCACAGTGACCAAAATTGCCATTTTTACAGACTTTTCCTCCTACTGAGAAGCTTCTATTTTGACCGATTTCAGGAAGGAAAATGACTCTAAACACACTTATTTTAGTTCCAAAATCGATAATTCATATGCTATAGTTATTTACAGTCAAAAGTTTAAACATTAAAAAATCACCATTCCTGACCATCTGGAGAAAGTTTGACAGGTCCGGGTAATCCTTTTTCATCAGAAAATTGATTTTTGGCTGCACAAAATCTGATTCAAAATGTCAATTGGATTGTGCCTCATGTTGAATAACCACTTTTTAAAGCCTCACAATGACCACAATTGCCATTTTTACAGACTTTTCCTCCTACTCAGAAACTTCTATTCTGACCGATTTCGGGCAGGAAAATGACTCTAAACACACTTATTTTAGATCCAAAAGGGATAATTCAAATGCAATAGTTATTTACAGTCAAAAGATTAAACATTAAAAAATCACCATTACTGACCATCTGGAGAAAGTTTGACAGGTCCTGGGTCATCATTTTTCATCAGAAAATTGATTTTTTTGGACTGTACAAAAAATGATTCAAAATGTCAATTGGATCGTGCCTCGTGTTGAATAACTACTTTTTAAAGCCTCACAGTGACCAAAATTGCCATTTTTACAGACTTTTCCTCCTACTAAGAAGCTTCTATTTTGACAGATTTCAGGCAGGAAAATAACTCTAAACACACTTATTTTAGTTCCAAAAGTGATAATTCATATGCAATAGTTATTTACAGTCAAAAGATTGAACATTGAAAAAATCACCGTTCCTGACCTCCTTGAGAAAGTACAAAATGTCCAGGGTCATTGTTTTTCATCAGAAAATTGATTTTATTGCTGCACAAAAAATGATTCATAATGTTAATTGGATCGTGCCTCATGTTGAATAACCACATTTTAATGCCTTACTGTGACCAAAATTGCAATTTATACAGACTTTTCCTCCTACTCAGAAGCTTCCATTTTGATTGATTTCGGGCATGAAAATGACTTTAAACACACTTATTTTAGTTCCGAAAGTGATAATTCATATGATATAGTTATTTACAGTCAAAAGATTAAACATTAAAAAATTACCATTACTGACCATCTGGAGAAAGTTTGACAGGTCCAGAATTATCGTTTTTCATCAGAAAATTGATTTTTTAGGCTGTACAAAAACTGATTAAAAATGTCAATTGGATCGTGCCTCATGTTGAATAACCACATTTTAATGCCTTACTGTGACCAAAATTGCCATTTTTACAGACTTTTCCACGTACTCAGAAGCTTCTATTTTGACCGATGTCGGGCAGGAAAATGACTCTAATCACACCTATTTTAGTTCCAAAAGTGATAATTCATATGCTATAGTTATTTACAGTCAAAAGTTTAAACATTAAAAAATCAAAATTCCTGACCATCTGGAGAAAGTTTGAAAGGTCCGGGGTCAACGTTTTTCATCAGAAAATAGATTTTTTGGACTGAACACAAAATAATGCAAAATGTCAATTGAATCGTGCCTTATGTTGAATAACAACTTTTTAAGGCCTCACAGTGACCAAAATTGCCATTTTTACAGACTTTTCCCCCTAATCAAAAGCTTCTATTTTGACCGATTTCGGGCAGGACAATTACTCTAAACACACTTATTTTAGTTCCAAAAGTGATAATTCATATGCTATAGTTATTTACAATCAAAAGCTTAAACATTAAAAAAGCACCATTACTGGCCATCTGGAGAAAGTTTGACAGGTCCGCGGTCATCGTTTTTCATCAGAAAATTGATTTTTTTTGGCTGCATAAAATCTGATTCAAAATGTTAATTGGATTGTGCCTCATGTTGAATAACCACTTTTTAAAGCCTCACAGTGACCACAATTGCCATTTTTACAGACAATTCCTCCTACTCGGAAGCTTCTATTTTTATGAATTTCGGGCATGAAAATGACTCTAAACACACTTATTTTAGTTCCAAAAGTGATAATTCATATGCAATAGTTATTTACAGTCAAAAGATTGAACATTGAAAAAATCACCATTACTGGCCATCTGGAGAAAGTTTGACAGGTCCGCGGTCATCGTTTTTCATCAGAAAATTGATTTTTTTGGCTGCATAAAATCTGACTCAAAATGTTAATTGGATTGTGCCTCATGTTGAATAACCACTTTTTAAAGCCTCACAGTGACCACAATTGCCATTTTTACAGACAATTCCTCCTACTCAGAAGCTTCTATTTTTATGAATTTCGGGCATGAAAATGACTCTAAACACACTTATTTTAGTTCCAAAAGTGATAATTCATATGCAATAGTTATTTACAGTCAAAAGATTGAACATTGAAAAAATCACCGTTCCTGACCTCCTTGAGAAAGTACGAAATGTCCAGGGTCATTGTTTTTCATCAGAAAATTGATTTTATTGCTGCACAAAAAATGATTCAAAATGTTAATTGGATTGTGCCTCATGTTGAATAACCACATTTTAATGCCTTACTGTGACCAAAAGTGCCATTTTTACAGACTTTTCCACGTACTCAGAAGCTTCTATTTTGACCGATGTCGGGCAGGAAAATGACTCTAATCGCACCTATTTTAGTTCCAAAAGTGATAATTCATATGCTATAGTTATTTACAGTCAAAAGTTTAAACATTAAAAAATCAAAATTCCTGACCATCTGGAGAAAGTTTGAATGGTCCGGGGTCAACGTTTTTCATCAGAAAATAGATTTTTGGGACTGAACACAAAATAATGCAAAATGTCAATTGTATCGTGCCTTATGTTGAATAACAACTTTTTAAGGCCTCAAGTGACCAAAATTGCCATTTTTACAGACTTTTCCCACTACTCAAAAGCTTCTATTTTGACCGATTTCGGGCAGGAAAATGACTCTAAACACACTTATTTTAGTTCCAAAAGTGATAATTCATATGCTATAGTTATTTACAATCAAAAGCTTAAACATTAAAAAAGCACCATTACTGGCCATCTGGAGAAAGTTTGACAGGTCCGCGGTCATCGTTTTTCATCAGAAAATTGATTTTTTTGGGCTTCACAAAATCTGATTCAAAATGTCAATTGGATCGTGCCTCATGTTGAATAACCACTTTTTAAAGCCTCACAGTGACCAAAATTGCCATTTTTACATACTTTTCCTCCTACTCAGAAGCTTCTATTTTGACCGATTTCGGGCTGGAAAATGACTCTAAACACACTTATTCTAGTTCCAAAAGTGATAATTCATATGCTATAGTTATTTTCAGTCAAAAGTTTAAACATTAAAAATCAAAATTCCTGACCATCTGGAGAAAGTTTTTACATGTCCGGGTAATCGTTTTTCATCAGAAAATTGATTATTTTGCTGCACAAAATCTGATTCAGAATGTCAATTGGATTGTGCCTCTTGTTGAATAACCACTTTTTAAAGCCTCACAGTGACAAAAATTGCCATTTTTACATACTTTTCCTCCTACTCACAAGCTTCTATTTTGACCCATTTTGGGCAGGAAAATGACTCTAAACACACTTATTTTAGTTCAAAAAGTGATAATTCATATGCTATAGTTATTTACAGGCAAAAAAATAAACATTAAAAAATCACCATTACTGACCATCTGGAGAAAGTATGACAGGTCCTGGGTCATCATTTTTCATTAGAAAATGGATTTTTTGGACTGTACAAAAAATGATTCAAAATGTCAATTGGATCGTGCCTCGTGTTGAATAACTACTTTTTAAAGCCTCACAGTGACCAAAATTGCCATTTTTACAGACTTTTCCTCCTACTGAGAAGCTTCTATTTTGACCGATTTCAGGAAGGAAAATGACTCTAAACACACTTATTTTAGTTCCAAAATCGATAATTCATATGCTATAGTTATTTACAGTCAAAAGTTTAAACATTAAAAAATCACCATTCCTGACCATCTGGAGAAAGTTTGACAGGTCCGGGTAATCCTTTTTCATCAGAAAATTGATTTTTTGGCTGCACAAAAAATGATTCAAAATGTCAATTGGATCGTGCCTCGTGTTGAATAACCACTTTTTAAAGCCTCACAATGACCACAATTGCCATTTTTACAGACTTTTCCTCCTACTGAGAAGCTTCTATTTTGACCGATTTCAGGAAGGAAAATGACTCTAAACACACTTATTTTAGTTCCAAAATCGATAATTCATATGCTATAGTTATTTACAGTCAAAAGTTTAAACATTAAAAAATCACCATTCCTGACCATCTGGAGAAAGTTTGACAGGTCGGAGGTCATTGTTTTTAATCAGAAAATTGATTTTTTGGCTGTACAAAATCTGATTCAAAATGTCAATTGGATTGTGCCTCATGTTGAATAACCACTTTTTAAAGCCTCACAGTGACCAAAATTGCCATTTTTACAGACTTTTCCTCCTACTAAGAAGCTTCTATTTTGACAGATTTCAGGCAGGAAAATGACTCTAAACACACTTATTTTAGTTCCAAAATTGATAATTCATATGCAATCGTTATTTACAGTCAAAAGATTAAACATTAAAAAATCACCATTACTAGTTTGACAGGTCTGGGGTCATCGTTTTTCATAAGAAAATTGATTTTTTGGACTGTACAAAAAATGATTCAAAATGTCAATTGGATCGTGCCTCATGTTGAATAACCACTTTTTAAAGCCTCACAGTGACCAAATTTGCCATTTTTACGTACATTTCCTCCTACTCAGAAGCTTCTATTTTGACCCATTTTGGGCAGGAAAATGACTCTAAACACACTTATTTTAGTTCCAAAAGTGATAATTCATATGCAATAGTTATTTCCAGTCAAAAGATTAAACATTAAAAAATCACCATTCCTGACCATCCGGAGAAAGTACGACAGGTCTGGGGTCATCGTTTTTTTATCAGAAAATTGATTTTTTGCTGCACCAAAAATTATTCAAAATGTTAATTAGATCGTGCCTAATGTTGAATAACCACTTTTTAAAGCCTCACAGTGACCAAAATTGCCATTTTTACATACTTTTCCTCATACTCATAAGCTTCTACTTTGACCGCTTTCGGGCAGGAAAATGACTCTAAACACACTTATTTTAGTTCCAAAAGTGATAATTCATATGCCATAGTTATTTACAGTCAAAAAATTAAACATTAAAAAATCACCATTACTGACCATCTGGAGAAAGATTGACAGGTCCTGGGTCATCATTTTTCATCAGAAAATAGATTTTTTGGACTGTACAAAAAATGATTTAAAATGTCAATTGGATCGTGCTTCGTGTTGAAAAACTACTTTTTAAAGCCTCACAGTGACCAAAATTGCCATTTTTACAGACTTTTCCCCCTAATCAAAAGCTTCTATTTTGACCGATTTCGGGCAGGAAAATGACTCTAAACACACTTATTTTAGTTCCAAAAGTGATAATTCATATGCTATAGTTATTTACAATCAAAAGCTTAAACATTAAAAAAGCACCAATACTGGCCATCTGGAGAAAGTTTGACAGGTCCGCGGTCATCGTTTTTCATCAGAAAATTGATTTTTGTTGGGCTGCACAAAATCTGATTCAAAATGTCAATTGGATTGTGCCTCATGTTGAATAACCACTTTTTAAAGCCTCTCAGTGACCACAATTGCCATTTTTACAGACAATTCCTCCTACTCAGAAGCTTCTATTTTTATGAATTTCGGGCATGAAAATGACTCTAAACACACTTATTTTAGTTCCAAAAGTGATAATTCATATGCAATAGTTATTTACAGTCAAAAGATTGAACATTGAAAAAATCACCGTTCCTGACCTCCTTGAGAAAGTACGAAATGTCCAGGGTCATTGTTTTTCATCAGAAAATTGATTTTATTGCTGCACAAAAAATGATTCAAAATGTTAATTGGATCGTGCCTCATGTTGAATAACCACATTTTAATGCCTTACTGTGACCAAAATTGCCATTTTTACAGACTTTTCCCCCTACTCAAAAGCTTCTATTTTGACCGATTTCGGGCAGAAAAATGACTCTAAACACACTTATTTTAGTTCCAAAAGTGATAATTCATATGCTATAGTTATTTACAATCAAAAGCTTAAACATTAAAAAAGCACCATTACTGGCCATCTGGAGAAAGTTTGACAGGTCCGCGGTCATCGTTTTTCATCAGAAAATTGATTTTTTTTGGGCTTCACAAAATCTGATTCAAAATGTCAATTGGATCGTGCCTCATGTTGAATAACCACTTTTTAAAGCCTCACAGTGACCAAAATTGCCATTTTTACATACTTTTCCTCCTACTCAGAAGCTTCTATTTTGACCGATTTCGGGCTGGAAAATGACTCTAAACACACTTATTCTAGTTCCAAAAGTGATAATTCATATGCTATAGTTATTTTCAGTCAAAAGTTTAAACATTAAAAAATCAAAATTCCTGACCATCTGGAGAAAGTTTTTACATGTCCGGGTCATCGTTTTCCTCAGAAAATTGATTATTTTGCTGCACAAAATCTGATTCAGAATGTCAATTGGATTGTGCCTCTTGTTGAATAACCACTTTTTAAAGCCTCACAGTGACAAAAATTGCCATTTTTACATACTTTTCCTCCTACTCACAAGCTTCTATTTTGACCCATTTTGGGCAGGAAAATAACTCTAAACACACTTATTTTAGTTCAAAAAGTGATAATTCATATGCTATAGTTATTTACAGGCAAAAAATAAACATTAAAAAATCACCATTACTGACCATCTGGAGAAAGTATGACAGGTCCTGGGTCATAATTTTTCATTAGAAAATGGATTTTTGGGACTGTACAAAAAATGATTCAAAATGTCAATTGGATCGTGCCTCGTGTTGAATAACTACTTTTTAAAGCCTCACAGTGACCAAAATTGCCATTTTTACAGACTTTTCCTCCTACTGAGAAGCTTCTATTTTGACCGATTTCAGGAAGGAAAATGACTCTAAACACACTTATTTTAGTTCCAAAATCGATAATTCATATGCTATAGTTATTTACAGTCAAAAGTTTAAACATTAAAAAATCACCATTCCTGACCATCTGGAGAAAGTTTGACAGGTCCGGGTAATCCTTTTTCATCAGAAAATTGATTTTTTGGCTGCACAAAATCTGATTCAAAATGTCAATTGGATTGTGCCTCATGTTGAATAACCACTTTTTAAAGCCTCACAATGACCACAATTGCCATTTTTACAGACTTTTCCTCCTACTCAGAAACTTCTATTCTGACCGATTTCGGGCAGGAAAATGACTCTAAACACACTTATTTTAGTTCCAAAAGTGATAATTCACATGCAATAGTTATTTACAGTCAAAAGATTAAACATTAAAAAATCACCATTACTGACCATCTGGAGAAAGTTTGACAGGTCCTGGGTCATCATTTTTCATCAGAAAATTGATTTTTTGGACTGTACAAAAAATGATTCAAAATGTCAATTGGATCGTGCCTCGTGTTGAATAACGACTTTTTAAGGCCTCACAGTGACCAAAATTGCCATTTTTACAGACTTTTCCTCCTACTAAGAAGCTTCTATTTTGACAGATTTCAGGCAGGAAAATAACTCTAAACACACTTATTTTAGTTCCAAAATTGATAATTCATATGCAATCGTTATTTACAGTCAAAAGATTAAACATTAAAAAATCACCATTACTAGTTTGACAGGTCTGGGGTCATCGTTTTTCATAAGAAAATTGATTTTTTTGGACTGTACAAAAATGATTCAAAATGTCAATTGGATCGTGCCTTATGTTGAATAACCACTTTTTAAAGCCTCACAGTGACCCAAATTGCCATTTTTACATACTTTTCCTGCTACTCAGAAGCCTCTATTTTGACAGATTTTGGGCAGGAAAATGACTCTAAACACACTTATTTTGGTTCCAAAAGTGATAATTCATATGCTATAGTTATCTACAGTCAAAAACTTAAACATTAAAAAATCACCATTACTGACCATCTGGAGAAAGTTTGACAGGTCCTGGGTCATCATTTTTCATCAGAAAATGGATTTTTGGGACTGTACAAAAAATGATTCAAAATGTCAATTGGATCGTGCCTCGTGTTGAATAACTACTTTTTAAAGCCTCACAGTGACCAAAATTGCCATTTTTACAGACTTTTCCTCCTACTAAGAAGCTTCTATTTTGACAGATTTCAGGCAGGAAAATGACTCTAAACACACTTATTTTAGTTCCAAAATTGATAATTCATATGCAATCGTTATTTACAGTCAAAAGATTAAACATTAAAAAATCACCATTACTAGTTTGACAGGTCTGGGGTCATCGTTTTTCATAAGAAAATTGATTTTTGGACTGTACAAAAAATGATTCAAAATGTCAATTGGATCGTGCCTCATGTTGAATAACCACTTTTTAAAGCCTCACAGTGACCAAATTTGCCATTTTTACATACATTTCCTCCTACTCAGAAGCTTCTATTTTGACCCATTTTGGGCAGGAAAATGACTCTAAACACACTTATTTTAGTTCCAAAAGTGATAATTCATATGCAATAGTTATTTCCAGTCAAAAGATTAAACATTAAAAAATGACCATTCCTGACCATCCGGAGAAAGTACGACAGGTCTGGGGTCATCGTTTTTTTATCAGAAAATTGATTTTTTGCTGCACAAAAAATTATTCAAAATGTTAATTAGATCGTGCCTAATGTTGAATAACCACTTTTTAAAGCCTCACAGTGACCAAAATTGCCATTTTTACATACTTTTCCTCATACTCATAAGCTTCTACTTTGACCGCTTTCGGGCAGGAAAATGACTCTAAACACACTTATTTTAGTTCCAAAAGTGATAATTCATATGCCATAGTTATTTACAATCAAAAGCTTAAACATTAAAAAGCACCAATACTGGCCATCTGGAGAAAGTTTGACAGGTCCGCGGTCATCGTTTTTCATCAGAAAATTGATTTTTTGGACTGTACAAAAAATGATTTAAAATGTCAATTGGATCGTGCTTCGTGTTGAAAAACTACTTTTAAAGCCTCACAGTGACCAAAATTGCCATTTTTACAGACTTTTCCCCTAATCAAAAGCTTCTATTTTGACCGATTTCGGGCAGGAAAATGACTCTAAACACACTTATTTTAGTTCCAAAAGTGATAATTCATATGCTATAGTTATTTACAATCAAAAGCTTAAACATTAAAAAGCACCAATACTGGCCATCTGGAGAAAGTTTGACAGGTCCGCGGTCATCGTTTTTCATCAGAAAATTGATTTTTGTTGGGCTGCACAAAATCTGATTCAAAATGTCAATTGGATTGTGCCTCATGTTGAATAACCACTTTTTAAAGCCTCTCAGTGACCACAATTGCCATTTTTACAGACTATTCCTCCTACTCAGAAGCTTCTATTTTTACCAATTTCGGGCAGGACAATTACTCTAAACACACTTATTTTAGTTCCAAAAGTGATAATTCATATGCAATAGGTATTTAATGTCAAAAGATTAAACATTAAAAATCACCATTCCTGACCATCCGGAGAAAGTTCGACAGGTCCGGGGTCATCGTTTTTCATCAGAAAATTTATTTTTGAACTGTACAAAAAATTATCTAAAATGTCAATTGGATCGTGCCTCATGTTGAACAGCCACTTTTTAAAGCCTCACAGTGACCAAAATTGCCATTTTTACAGACTTTTCCTCCTACTCAAAAGCTTCTATTTGACCGATTTCGGGCAGGAAAATGACTCTAAACACACTTATTTTAGTTCCAAAAGTGATAATTCATATGCTATAGTTATTTACAATCAAAAGCTTAAACATTAAAAAAGCACCATTACTGGCCATCTGGAGAAAGTTTGACAGGTCGGCGGTCATCGTTTTCATCAGAAAATTGATTTTTTTTGGCTGCATAAAATTTGATTCAAAATGTTAATTGGATTGTGCCTCATGTTGAATAACCACTTTTAAAGCTTCACAGTGACCACAATTGCCATTTTTACAGACAATTCCTCCTACTCAGAAGCTTCTATTTTTATGAATTTCGGGCATGAAAATGACTCTAAACACACTTATTTTAGTTCCAAAAGTGATAATTCATATGCAATAGTTATTTACAGTCAAAAGATTGAACATTGAAAAAATCACCGTTCCTGACCTCCTTGAGAAAGTAAGAAATGTCCAGGGTCATTGTTTTTCATCAGAAAATTGATTTTATTGCTGCACAAAAAATGATTCAAAATGTTAATTGGATCGTGCCTCGTGTTGAATAACCACATTTTAATGCCTTACTGTGACCAAAATTGCCATTTTTACAGACTTTTCCTCCTACTAAGAAGCTTCTATTTTGACAGATTTCAGGCAGGAAAATGACTCTAAACACACTTATTTTAGTTCCAAAATTGATAATTCATATGCAATCGTTATTTACAGTCAAAAGATTAAACATTAAAAATCACCATTACTAGTTTGACAGGTCTGGGGTCATCGTTTTTCATAAGAAAATTGATTTTTGGACTGTACAAAAAATGATTCAAAATGTCAATTGGATCGTGCCTCATGTTGAATAACCACTTTTTAAAGCCTCACAGTGACCAAATTTGCCATTTTTACATACATTTCCTCCTACTCAGAAGCTTCTATTTTGACCCATTTTGGGCAGGAAAATGACTCTAAACACACTTATTTTAGTTCCAAAAGTGATAATTCATATGCAATAGTTATTTCCAGTCAAAAGATTAAACATTAAAAATGACCATTCCTGACCATCCGGAGAAAGTACGACAGGTCTGGGGTCATCGTTTTTTTATCAGAAAATTGATTTTTTGCTGCACAAAAAATTATTCAAAATGTTAATTAGATCGTGCCTAATGTTGAATAACCACTTTTTAAAGCCTCACAGTGACCAAAATTGCCATTTTTCCATACTTTTCCTCATACTCATAAGCTTCTACTTTGACCGCTTTCGGGCAGGAAAATGACTCTAAACACACTTATTTTAGTTCCAAAAGTGATAATTCATATGCCATAGTTATTTACAATCAAAAGCTTAAACATTAAAAAGCACCAATACTGGCCATCTGGAGAAAGTTTGACAGGTCCGCGGTCATCGTTTTTCATCAGAAAATTGATTTTTTTGGACTGTACAAAAAATGATTTAAAATGTCAATTGGATCGTGCTTCGTGTTGAAAAACTACTTTTAAAGCCTCACAGTGACCAAAATTGCCATTTTTACAGACTTTTCCCCCTAATCAAAAGCTTCTATTTTGACCGATTTCGGGCAGAAAAATGACTCTAAACACACTTATTTTAGTTCCAAAAGTGATAATTCATATGCTATAGTTATTTACAACCAAAAGCTTAAACATTAAAAAGCACCAATACTGGCCATCTGGAGAAAGTTTGACAGGTCCGCGGTCATCGTTTTTCATCAGAAAATTGATTTTTGTTGGGCTGCACAAAATCTGATTCAAAATGTCAATTGGATTGTGCCTCATGTTGAATAACCACTTTTTAAAGCCTCTCAGTGACCACAATTGCCATTTTTACAGACTATTCCTCCTACTCAGAAGCTTCTATTTTTACCAATTTCGGGCAGGACAATTACTCTAAACACACTTATTTTAGTTCCAAAAGTGATAATTCATATGCAATAGGTATTTACTGTCAAAAGATTAAACATTAAAAAATCACCATTCCTGACCATCCGGAGAAAGTTCGACAGGTCCGGGGTCATCGTTTTTCATCAGAAAATTTATTTTTGAACTGTACAAAAAATTATCTAAAATGTCAATTGGATCGTGCCTCATGTTGAACAGCCACTTTTAAAGCCTCACAGTGACCAAAATTGCCATTTTTACAGACTTTTCCTCCTACTCAAAAGCTTCTATTTGACCGATTTCGGGCAGGAAAATGACTCTAAACACACTTATTTTAGTTCCAAAAGTGATAATTCATATGCTATAGTTATTTACAATCAAAAGCTTAAACATTAAAAAAGCACCATTACTGGCCATCTGGAGAAAGTTTGACAGGTCCGCGGTCATCGTTTTTCATCAGAAAATTGATTTTTTTGGCTGCATAAAATTTGATTCAAAATGTTAATTGGATTGTGCCTCATGTTGAATAACCACTTTTAAAGCTTCACAGTGACCACAATTGCCATTTTTACAGACAATTCCTCCTACTCAGAAGCTTCTATTTTTATGAATTTCGGGCATGAAAATGACTCTAAACACACTTATTTTAGTTCCAAAAGTGATAATTCATATGCAATAGTTATTTACAGTCAAAAGATTGAACATTGAAAAATCACCGTTCCTGACCTCCTTGAGAAAGTAAGAAATGTCCAGGGTCATTGTTTTTCATCAGAAAATTGATTTTATTGCTGCACAAAAAATGATTCAAAATGTTAATTGGATCGTGCCTCATGTTGAATAACCACATTTTAATGCCTTACTGTGACCAAAATTGCCATTTTTACAGACTTTTCCACGTACTCAGAAGCTTCTATTTTGACCGATGTCGGGCAGGAAAATGACTCTAATCACACCTATTTTAGTTCCAAAAGTGATAATTCATATGCTATAGTTATTTACAATCAAAAGCTTAAACATTAAAAAAGCACCATTACTGGCCATCTGGAGAAAGTTTGACAGGTCCGCGGTCATCGTTTTTCATCAGAAAATTGATTTCTTTTGGGCTTCACAAAATCTGATTCAAAATGTCAATTCGATCGTGCCTCATGTTGAATAACCACTTTTTAAAGCCTCACAGTGACCAAAATTGCCATTTTTACATACTTTTCCTCCTAATCAGAAGCTTCTATTTTGACCGATTTCGGGCAGGAAAATGACTCTAAACACACTTATTCTAGTTCCAAAAGTGATAATTCATATGCTATAGTTATTTTCAGTCAAAAGTTTAAACATTAAAAAATCAAAATTCCTGACCATCTGGAGAAAGTTTTTACATGTCTGGGTCATCGTTTTTCATCAGAAAATTGATTATTTTGCTGCACAAAATCTGATTCAGAATGTCAATTGGATTGTGCCTCTTGTTGAATAACCACTTTTTAAAGCCTCACAGTGACAAAAATTGCCATTTTTACATACTTTTCCTCCTACTCACAAGCTTCTATTTTGACCCATTTTGGGCAGGAAAATGACTCTAAACACACTTATTTTAGTTCAAAAAGTGATAATTCATATGCTATAGTTATTTACAGGCAAAAAATAAACATTAAAAAATCACCATTACTGACCATCTGGAGAAAGTAATGGGTCATCATTTTTCATTAGAAAATGGATTTTTTGGTCTGTATAAAAAATGATTCAAAATGTCAATTGGATCGTGCCTCGTGTTGAATAACTACTTTTAAAGCCTCACAGTGACCAAAATTGCCATTTTTACAGACTTTTCCTCCTACTGAGAAGCTTCTATTTTGACCGATTTCAGGAAGGAAAATGACTCTAAACACACTTATTTTAGTTCCAAAATCGATAATTCATATGCTATAGTTATTTACAGTCAAAAGTTTAAACATTAAAAATCACCATTCCTGACCATCTGGAGAAAGTTTGACAGGTCCGGGTAATCCTTTTTCATCAGAAAATTGATTTTTGGCTGCACAAAATCTGATTCAAAATGTCAATTGGATTGTGCCTCATGTTGAATAACCACTTTTTAAAGCCTAACAGTGACAAAAATTGCCATTTTTACATACTTTTCCTACTACTCACAAACTTCTATTTTGACCCATTTTGGGCAGGAAAATGACTCTAAACACACTTATTTTAGTTCCAAAAGGGATAATTCAAATGCAATAGTTATTTACAGTCGAAAGATTAAACATTAAAAAATCACCATTACTGACCATCTGGAGAAAGTTTGACAGGTCCGGGGTCATCGTTTTTCATGAGAAAATAGATTTTTTGGTCTGTATAAAAAATGATTCAAAATGTCAATTGGATCGTGCCTCATGTTGAATAACCACTTTTTAAAGCCTCACAGTGACCAAAATTGCCATTTTTACATACTTTTCCTCCTACTCAGAAGCTTCTATTTTGACCGATTTCGGGCAGGAAAATGACTATAAACAAACCTATTTTAGTTCCAAAAGTGATAATTCATATGCAATAGGTATTTACTGTCAAAAGATTAAACATTAAAAAATCACCATTCCTGACCATCCGGAGAAAGTTCGTCAGGTCCGGGGTCATCGTTTTTCATCAGAAAATTTATTTTTGAACTGTAGAAAAAATTATTCAAAATGTCAATTGGATCGTGCCTCATGTTGAATAACCACTTTTTAAAGCCTCACAGTGACCAAAATTGCCATTTTTACAGAGTTTTCTTCCTACTCAAAAGCTTCTATTTTGACCAATTTTGGGCAGGAAAATGACTCTAAACACACTTATTTTAGTTCGAAAAGTGATAATTCACATGCAATAGTTATTTACAGTCAAAAGATTAAACATTAAAAAATCACCATTCCTGACCATCAGGAGTAAGTTCGACATGTCCGGGGTCATCATTTTTCATCAGAAAATTGATTTTTTGGACTGTACAAAAAATGATTCAGAATGTCAATTGGATCGTGCCTCATGTTGAATAACCACTTTTGAAAGCCTCACAGTGACCAAAATTGCAATTTATACAGACTTTTCCTCCTACTCAGAAGCTTCCATTTTGATTGATTTCGGGCATGAAACTGACTCTAAACACACTTATTTTAGTTCCGAAAGTGATAATTCATATGATATAGTTATTTACAGTCAAAAGATTAAACATTAAAAAATTACCATTACTGACCATCTGGAGAAAGTTTGACAGGTCCAGAATTATCGTTTTTCATCAGAAAATTGATTTTTTAGGCTGTACAAAAACTGATTAAAAATGTCAATTGTGTCGTGCCTCATGTTGAATAACGACTTTTTAAGGCCTCACAGTGACCAATATTGCCATTTTTACAGACTTTTCCTCCTACTCAGAAGCTTCTATTTTGACCAATTTCGGGCAGGAAAATGGCTCTAAGCACACTGATTTTAGTTCCAAAAGTGATAATTCATATGCAATAGTAATTTACAGTCAAAAGATTAAACATTAAAAAATCACCATTCCTGACCATCTGGAGAAAGTTTGGAAGGTCCGGGGTCAACGTTTTTCATCAGAAAATAGATTTTTTTGTACTGAACACAAAATGATGCAAAATGTCAATTGTATCGTGCCTTATGTTGAATAACAACTTTTAAGGCCTCACAGTGACCAAAATTGCCATTTTTACAGACTTTTCCCCTACTCAGAAGCTTCTATTTTAACCGATTACAGGCAGGAAAATGACTATAAACAAACCTATTTTAGTTCCAAAAGTGATAATTCATATGCAATAGGTATTTACTGTCAAAAGATTAAACATTAAAAATCACCATTCCTGACCATCTGGAGAAAGTTCGACAGGTCCGGGGTAATCGTTTTTCATCAGAAAATTTATTTTTGAACTGTACAAAAAATTATCTAAAATGTCAATTGGATCGTGCCTCATGTTGAATAGACACTTTTTAAAGCCTCACAGTGACCAAAATTGCCATTTTTACAGACTTTTCCTCTAACTCAAAAGCTTCTATCTTGACCGATTTCGGGCAGGAAAATGACTCTAAACACACTTATTTTAGTTCCAAAAGTGATAATTCATATGCTATAGTTATTTACAATCAAAAGCTTAAACATTAAAAAAGCACCATTACTGGCCATCTGGAGAAAGTTTTACAGGTCCGCGGTCATCGTTTTTCATCAGAAAATTGATTTATTTTGGCTGCATAAAATCTGATTCAAAATGTCAATTGAATTGTGCCTCATGTTGAATAACCACTTTTTAAAGCCTCACAGTGACCACAATTGCCATTTTTACAGACTATTCCTCCTACTCAGAAGCTTCTATTTTTATGAATTTCGGGCATGAAAATGACTCTAAACACACTTATTTTAGTTCCAAAAGTGATAATTCATATGCAATAGTTATTTACAGTCAAAAGATTGAACATTGAAAAAATCACCGTTCCTGACCTCCTTGAGAAAGTACAAAATGTCCAGGGTCATTGTTTTTCATCAGAAAATTGATTTTATTGCTGCACAAAAAATGATTCATAATGTTAATTGGATCGTGCCTCATGTTGAATAACCACATTTTAATGCCTTACTGTGACCAAAATTGCAATTTATACAGACTTTTCCTCCTACTCAGAAGCTTCCATTTTGATTGATTTCGGGCATGAAAATGACTTTAAACACACTTATTTTAGTTCCGAAAGTGATAATTCATATGATATAGTTATTTACAGTCAAAAGATTAAACATTAAAAAATTACCATTACTGACCATCTGGAGAAAGTTTGACAGGTCCAGAATTATCGTTTTTCATCAGAAAATTGATTTTTAGGCTGTACAAAAACTGATTAAAAATGTCAATTGGATCGTGCCTCATGTTGAATAACCACATTTTAATGCCTTACTGTGACCAAAATTGCCATTTTTACAGACTTTTCCACGTACTCAGAAGCTTCTATTTTGACCGATGTCGGGCAGGAAAATGATTCTAATCACACCTATTTTAGTTCCAAAAGTGATAATTCATATGCTATAGTTATTTACAGTCAAAAGTTTAAACATTAAAAAATCAAAATTCCTGACCATCTGGAGAAAGTTTGAAAGGTCCGGGGTCAACGTTTTTCATCAGAAAATAGATTTTTTGGACTGAACACAAAATAATGCAAAATGTCAATTGAATCGTGCCTTATGTTGAATAACAACTTTTTAAGGCCTCACAGTGACCAAAATTGCCATTTTTACAGACTTTTCCCCCTAATCAAAAGCTTCTATTTTGACCGATTTCGGGCAGGACAATTACTCTAAACACACTTATTTTAGTTCCAAAAGTGATAATTCATATGCAATAGGTATTTACTGTCAAAAGATTAAACATTAAAAAATCACCATTCCTGACCATCTGGAGAAAGTTCGACAGGTCCGGGGTAATCGTTTTTCATCAGAAAATTTATTTTTGAACTGTACAAAAATTATCTAAAATGTCAATTGGATCGTGCCTCATGTTGAATAGACACTTTTTAAAGCCTCACAGTGACCAAAATTGCCATTTTTACAGACTTTTCCTCTAACTCAAAAGCTTCTATCTTGACCGATTTCGGGCAGGAAAATGACTCTAAACACACTTATTTTAGTTCCAAAAGTGATGATTCATATGCTATAGTTATTTACAATCAAAAGCTTAAACATTAAAAAGCACCATTACTGGCCATCTGGAGAAAGTTTGACAGGTCCGCGGTCATCGTTTTTCATCAGAAAATAGATTTTTTTGGCTGCATAAAATCTGATTCAAAATGTCAATTGGATTGTGCCTCATGTTGAATAACCACTTTTTAAAGCCTCACAGTGACCACAATTGCCATTTTTACAGACTATTCCTCCTACTCAGAAGCTTCTATTTTTATGAATTTCGGGCATGAAAATGACTCTAAACACACTTATTTTAGTTCCAAAAGTGATAATTCATATGCAATAGTTATTTACAGTCAAAAGATTGAACATTGAAAAAATCACCGTTCCTGACCTCCTTGAGAAAGTACAAAATGTCCAGGGTCATTGTTTTTCATCAGAAAATTGATTTTATTGCTGCACAAAAAATGATTCATAATGTTAATTGGATCGTGCCTCATGTTGAATAACCACATTTTAATGCCTTACTGTGACCAAAATTGCAATTTATACAGACTTTTCCTCCTACTCAGAAGCTTCCATTTTGATTGATTTCGGGCATGAAAATGACTTTAAACACACTTATTTTAGTTCCAAAGTGATAATTCATATGATATAGTTATTTACAGTCAAAAGATTAAACATTAAAAAATTACCATTACTGACCATCTGGAGAAAGTTTGACAGGTCCAGAATTATCGTTTTTCATCAGAAAATTGATTTTTAGGCTGTACAAAAACTGATTAAAAATGTCAATTGGATCGTGCCTCATGTTGAATAACCACATTTTAATGCCTTACTGTGACCAAAATTGCCATTTTTACAGACTTTTCCACGTACTCAGAAGCTTCTATTTTGACCGATGTCGGGCAGGAAAATGACTCTAATCACACCTATTTTAGTTCCAAAAGTGATAATTCATATGCTATAGTTATTTACAGTCAAAAGTTTAAACATTAAAAAATCAAAATTCCTGACCATCTGGAGAAAGTTTGAAAGGTCCGGGGTCAACGTTTTTCATCAGAAAATAGATTTTTGGGACTGAACACAAAATAATGCAAAATGTCAATTGAATCGTGCCTTATGTTGAATAACAACTTTTTAAGGCCTCACAGTGACCAAAATTGCCATTTTTACAGACTTTTCCCCCTAATCAAAAGCTTCTATTTTGACCGATTTCGGGCAGGACAATTACTCTAAACACACTTATTTTAGTTCCAAAAGTGATAATTCATATGCAATAGGTATTTACTGTCAAAAGATTAAACATTAAAAAATCACCATTCCTGACCATCTGGAGAAAGTTCGACAGGTCCGGGGTAATCGTTTTTCATCAGAAAATTTATTTTTGAACTGTACAAAAAATTATCTAAAATGTCAATTGGATCGTGCCTCATGTTGAATAGACACTTTTTAAAGCCTCACAGTGACCAAAATTGCCATTTTTACAGACTTTTCCTCTAACTCAAAAGCTTCTATCTTGACCGATTTCGGGCAGGAAAATGACTCTAAACACACTTATTTTAGTTCCAAAAGTGATGATTCATATGCTATAGTTATTTACAATCAAAAGCTTAAACATTAAAAAGCACCATTACTGGCCATCTGGAGAAAGTTTGACAGGTCCGCGGTCATCGTTTTTCATCAGAAAATTGATTTTTTTGGCTGCATAAAATCTGATTCAAAATGTCAATTGGATTGTGCCTCATGTTGAATAACCACTTTTTAAAGCCTCACAGTGACCACAATTGCCATTTTTACAGACTATTCCTCCTACTCAGAAGCTTCTATTTTTATGAATTTCGGGCATGAAAATGACTCTAAACACACTTATTTTAGTTCCAAAAGTGATAATTCATATGCAATAGTTATTTACAGTCAAAAGATTGAACATTGAAAAAATCACCGTTCCTGACCTCCTTGAGAAAGTACAAAATGTCCAGGGTCATTGTTTTTCATCAGAAAATTGATTTTATTGCTGCACAAAAATGATTCATAATGTTAATTGGATCGTGCCTCATGTTGAATAACCACATTTTAATGCCTTACTGTGACCAAAATTGCAATTTATACAGACTTTTCCTCCTACTCAGAAGCTTCCATTTTGATTGATTTCGGGCATGAAAATGACTTTAAACACACTTATTTTAGTTCCGAAAGTGATAATTCATATGATATAGTTATTTACAGTCAAAAGATTAAACATTAAAAAATTACCATTACTGACCATCTGGAGAAAGTTTGACAGGTCCAGAATTATCGTTTTTCATCAGAAAATTGATTTTTTAGGCTGTACAAAAACTGATTAAAAATGTCAATTGGATCGTGCCTCATGTTGAATAACCACATTTTAATGCCTTACTGTGACCAAAATTGCCATTTTTACAGACTTTTCCACGTACTCAGAAGCTTCTATTTTGACCGATGTCGGGCAGGAAAATGACTCTAATCACACCTATTTTAGTTCCAAAAGTGATAATTCATATGCTATAGTTATTTACAGTCAAAAGTTTAAACATTAAAAATCAAAATTCCTGACCATCTGGAGAAAGTTTGAAAGGTCCGGGGTCAACGTTTTTCATCAGAAAATAGATTTTTTGGACTGAACACAAAATAATGCAAAATGTCAATTGAATCGTGCCTTATGTTGAATAACAACTTTTTAAGGCCTCACAGTGACCAAAATTGCCATTTTTACAGACTTTTCCCCCTAATCAAAAGCTTCTATTTTGACCGATTTCGGGCAGGACAATTACTCTAAACACACTTATTTTAGTTCCAAAAGTGATAATTCATATGCAATAGGTATTTACTGTCAAAAGATTAAACATTAAAAAATCACCATTCCTGACCATCTGGAGAAAGTTCGACAGGTCCGGGGTAATCGTTTTTCATCAGAAAATTTATTTTTGAACTGTACAAAAAATTATCTAAAATGTCAATTGGATCGTGCCTCATGTTGAATAGACACTTTTTAAAGCCTCACAGTGACCAAAATTGCCATTTTTACAGACTTTTCCTCTAACTCAAAAGCTTCTATCTTGACCGATTTCGGGCAGGAAAATGACTCTAAACACACTTATTTTAGTTCCAAAAGTGATAATTCATATGCTATAGTTATTTACAATCAAAAGCTTAAACATTAAAAAAGCACCATTACTGGCCATCTGGAGAAAGTTTGACAGGTCCGCGGTCATCGTTTTTCATCAGAAAATTGATTTTTTTGGCTGCATAAAATCTGATTCAAAATGTCAATTGGATTGTGCCTCATGTTGAATAACCACTTTTAAAGCCTCACAGTGACCACAATTGCCATTTTTACAGACTATTCCTCCTACTCAGAAGCTTCTATTTTTATGAATTTCGGGCATGAAAATGACTCTAAACACACTTATTTTAGTTCCAAAAGTGATAATTCATATGCAATAGTTATTTACAGTCAAAAGATTGAACATTGAAAAAATCACCGTTCCTGACCTCCTTGAGAAAGTACAAAATGTCCAGGGTCATTGTTTTTCATCAGAAAATTGATTTTATTGCTGCACAAAAAATGATTCATAATGTTAATTGGATCGTGCCTCATGTTGAATAACCACATTTTAATGCCTTACTGTGACCAAAATTGCAATTTATACAGACTTTTCCTCCTACTCAGAAGCTTCCATTTTGATTGATTTCGGGCATGAAAATGACTTTAAACACACTTATTTTAGTTCCGAAAGTGATAATTCATATGATATAGTTATTTACAGTCAAAAGATTAAACATTAAAAAATTACCATTACTGACCATCTGGAGAAAGTTTGACAGGTCCAGAATTATCGTTTTTCATCAGAAAATTGATTTTTAGGCTGTACAAAAACTGATTAAAAATGTCAATTGGATCGTGCCTCATGTTGAATAACCACATTTTAATGCCTTACTGTGACCAAAATTGCCATTTTTACAGACTTTTCCACGTACTCAGAAGCTTCTATTTTGACCGATGTCGGGCAGGAAAATGACTCTAATCACACCTATTTTAGTTCCAAAAGTGATAATTCATATGCTATAGTTATTTACAGTCAAAAGTTTAAACATTAAAAAATCAAAATTCCTGACCATCTGGAGAAAGTTTGAAAGGTCCGGGGTCAACGTTTTTCATCAGAAAATAGATTTTTTGGACTGAACACAAAATAATGCAAAATGTCAATTGAATCGTGCCTTATGTTGAATAACAACTTTTAAGGCCTCACAGTGACCAAAATCGCCATTTTTACAGACTTTTCCCCCTAATCAAAAGCTTCTATTTTGACCGATTTCGGGCAGGACAATTACTCTAAACACACTTATTTTAGTTCCAAAAGTGATAATTCATATGCTATAGTTATTTACAATCAAAAGCTTAAACATTAAAAAGCACCATTACTGGCCATCTGGAGAAAGTTTGACAGGTCCGCGGTCATCGTTTTTCATCAGAAAATTGATTTTTTTGGCTGCATAAAATCTGATTCAAAATGTTAATTGGATTGTGCCTCATGTTGAATAACCACTTTTAAAGCCTCACAGTGACCACAATTGCCATTTTTACAGACAATTCCTCCTACTCAGAAGCTTCTATTTTTATGAATTTCGGGCATGAAAATGACTCTAAACACACTTATTTTAGTTCCAAAAGTGATAATTCATATGCAATAGTTATTTACAGTCAAAAGATTGAACATTGAAAAATCACCATTACTGGCCATCTGGAGAAAGTTTGACAGGTCCGCGGTCATCGTTTTTCATCAGAAAATTGATTTTTTTGGCTGCATAAAATCTGACTCAAAATGTTAATTGGATTGTGCCTCATGTTGAATAACCACTTTTTAAAGCCTCACAGTGACCACAATTGCCATTTTTACAGACAATTCCTCCTACTCAGAAGCTTCTATTTTTATGAATTTCGGGCATGAAAATGACTCTAAACACACTTATTTTAGTTCCAAAAGTGATAATTCATATGCAATAGTTATTTACAGTCAAAAGATTGAACATTGAAAAAATCACCGTTCCTGACCTCCTTGAGAAAGTACGAAATGTCCAGGGTCATTGTTTTTCATCAGAAAATTGATTTTATTGCTGCACAAAAAATGATTCAAAATGTTAATTGGATTGTGCCTCATGTTGAATAACCACATTTTAATGCCTTACTGTGACCAAAATTGCCATTTTTACAGACTTTTCCACGTACTCAGAAGCTTCTATTTTGACCGATGTCGGGCAGGAAAATGACTCTAATCGCACCTATTTTAGTTCCAAAAGTGATAATTCATATGCTATAGTTATTTACAGTCAAAAGTTTAAACATTAAAAAATCAAAATTCCTGACCATCTGGAGAAAGTTTGAATGGTCCGGGGTCAACGTTTTTCATCAGAAAATAGATTTTTTGGGACTGAACACAAAATAATGCAAAATGTCAATTGTATCGTGCCTTATGTTGAATAACAACTTTTAAGGCCTCAAGTGACCAAAATTGCCATTTTTACAGACTTTTCCCACTACTCAAAAGCTTCTATTTTGACCGATTTCGGGCAGGAAAATGACTCTAAACACACTTATTTTAGTTCCAAAAGTGATAATTCATATGCTATAGTTATTTACAATCAAAAGCTTAAACATTAAAAAAGCACCATTACTGGCCATCTGGAGAAAGTTTGACAGGTCCGCGGTCATCGTTTTTCATCAGAAAATTGATTTTTTTGGGCTTCACAAAATCTGATTCAAAATGTCAATTGGATCGTGCCTCATGTTGAATAACCACTTTTTAAAGCCTCACAGTGACCAAAATTGCCATTTTTACATACTTTTCCTCCTACTCAGAAGCTTCTATTTTGACCGATTTCGGGCTGGAAAATGACTCTAAACACACTTATTCTAGTTCCAAAAGTGATAATTCATATGCTATAGTTATTTTCAGTCAAAAGTTTAAACATTAAAAATCAAAATTCCTGACCATCTGGAGAAAGTTTTTACATGTCCGGGTCATCGTTTTTCATCAGAAAATTGATTATTTTGCTGCACAAAATCTGATTCAGAATGTCAATTGGATTGTGCCTCTTGTTGAATAACCACTTTTTAAAGCCTCACAGTGACAAAAATTGCCATTTTTACATACTTTTCCTCCTACTCACAAGCTTCTATTTTGACCCATTTTGGGCAGGAAAATGACTCTAAACACACTTATTTTAGTTCAAAAAGTGATAATTCATATGCTATAGTTATTTACAGGCAAAAAAATAAACATTAAAAAATCACCATTACTGACCATCTGGAGAAAGTATGACAGGTCCTGGGTCATCATTTTTCATTAGAAAATGGATTTTTTGGACTGTACAAAAAATGATTCAAAATGTCA
The DNA here is from genome assembly GCA_963921515.1 of Calotriton arnoldi. Taxonomy (NCBI): domain Eukaryota; kingdom Metazoa; phylum Chordata; class Amphibia; order Caudata; family Salamandridae; genus Calotriton; species Calotriton arnoldi. Next base: position 43,228 of record CAWUFW010003414.1, read on the forward strand.
ATTGGATCGTGCCTCGTGTTGAATAACTACTTTTTAAAGCCTCACAGTGACCAAAATTGCCATTTTTACAGACTTTTCCTCCTACTGAGAAGCTTCTATTTTGACCGATTTCAGGAAGGAAAATGACTCTAAACACACTTATTTTAGTTCCAAAATCGATAATTCATATGCTATAGTTATTTACAGTCAAAAGTTTAAACATTAAAAAATCACCATTCCTGACCATCTGGAGAAAGTTTGACAGGTCCGGGTAATCCTTTTTCATCAGAAAATTGATTTTTGGCTGCACAAAATCTGATTCAAAATGTCAATTGGATTGTGCCTCATGTTGAATAACCACTTTTTAAAGCCTCACAATGACCGAAATTGCCTTTTTTACATACTTTTCCTCTTACTCAGAAACTTCTATTTTGACCGATTTCGGGCAGGAAAATGACTCTAAACACACTTATTTTAGTTCCAAAAGTGATAATTCAAATGCAATAGTTATTTACAGTCAAAAGATTAAACATTAAAAAATCACCATTACTGACCATCTGGAGAAAGTTTGACAGGTCCTGGGTCATCATTTTTCATCAGAAAATGGATTTTTTTGGACTGTACAAAAATGATTCAAAATGTCAATTGGATCGTGCCTAGTGTTGAATAACTACTTTTTAAAGCCTCACAGTGACCAAAATTGCCATTTTTACAGACTTTTCCTCCTACTAAGAAGCTTCTATTTTGACAGATTTCAGGCAGGAAAATGACTCTAAACACACTTATTTTAGTTCCAAAATTGATAATTCATATGCAATCGTTATTTACAGTCAAAAGATTAAACATTAAAAAATCACCATTACTAGTTTGACAGGTCTGGGGTCATCGTTTTTCATAAGAAAATTGATTTTTTGGACTGTACAAAAAATGATTCAAAATGTCAATTGGATCGTGCCTCATGTTGAATAACCACTTTTTAAAGCCTCATAGTGACCAAAATTGCCATTTTTACATACTTTTCCTCCTACTCCGAAGCTTCTATTTTGACCGATTTCGGGCAGGAAAATGACTCTAAACACACTTATTTTTGTTCCAAAAGTGATAATTCATATGCTATAGTTATCTACAGTCAAAAAATTAAACATTAAAAAATCACCATTACTGACCATCTGGAGAAAGTTTGACAGGTCCTGGGTCATCATTTTTCATCAGAAAATAGATTTTTTGGACTGTACAAAAAATGATTTAAAATGTCAATTGGATCGTGCCTCGTGTTGAATAACCACTTTTTAAAGCCTCACAGTGACCAAATTTGCCATTTTTACATACTTTTCCTCCTACTCGGAAGCTTCTATTTTGACCGATTTCGGGCAGGAAAATGACTCTAAACACACTTATTTTGGTTCCAAAAGTGATAATTCACATGCCAAAATTATTTACAGTCAAAAAATTAAACATTAAAAAATCACCATTACTGACCATCTGGAGAAAGTTTGACAGGTCCTGGGTCATCATTTTTCATCAGAAAATAGATTTTTTGGACTGTACAAAAAATGATTCAAAATGTCAATTGGATCGTGCCTCATGTTGAATAACTACTTTTTAAAGCCTCACAGTGACCAAAATTGCCATTTTTACAGACTTTTCCTCCTACTAAGAAGCTTCTATTTTGACAGATTTCAGGCAGGAAAATGACTCTAAACACACTTATTTTAGTTCCAAAATTGATAATTCATATGCAATCGTTATTTACAGTCAAAAGATTAAACATTAAAAAATCACCATTACTAGTTTGACAGGTCTGGGGTCATCGTTTTTCATAAGAAAATTGATTTTTGGACTGTACAAAAAATGATTCAAAATGTCAATTGGATCGTGCCTCATGTTGAATAACCACTTTTTAAAGCCTCACAGTGACCAAATTTGCCATTTTTACGTACATTTCCTCCTACTCAGAAGCTTCTATTTTGACCCATTTTGGGCAGGAAAATGACTCTAAACACACTTATTTTAGTTCCAAAAGTGATAATTCATATGCAATAGTTATTTCCAGTCAAAAGATTAAACATTAAAAAATCACCATTCCTGACCATCCGGAGAAAGTACGACAGGTCTGGGGTCATCGTTTTTTATCAGAAAATTGATTTTTGCTGCACCAAAAATTATTCAAAATGTTAATTAGATCGTGCCTAATGTTGAATAACCACTTTTTAAAGCCTCACAGTGACCAAAATTGCCATTTTTACATACTTTTCCTCATACTCATAAGCTTCTACTTTGACCGCTTTCGGGCAGGAAAATGACTCTAAACACACTTATTTTAGTTCCAAAAGTGATAATTCATATGCCATAGTTATTTACAGTCAAAAAATTAAACATTAAAAAATCACCATTACTGACCATCTGGAGAAAGATTGACAGGTCCTGGGTCATCATTTTTCATCAGAAAATAGATTTTTTGGACTGTACAAAAAATGATTTAAAATGTCAATTGGATCGTGCTTCGTGTTGAAAAACTACTTTTTAAAGCCTCACAGTGACCAAAATTGCCATTTTTACAGACTTTTCCCCTAATCAAAAGCTTCTATTTTGACCGATTTCGGGCAGGAAAATGACTCTAAACACACTTATTTTAGTTCCAAAAGTGATAATTCATATGCTATAGTTATTTACAATCAAAAGCTTAAACATTAAAAAAGCACCAATACTGGCCATCTGGAGAAAGTTTGACAGGTCCGCGGTCATCGTTTTTCATCAGAAAATTGATTTTTTGTTGGGCTGCACAAAATCTGATTCAAAATGTCAATTGGATTGTGCCTCATGTTGAATAACCACTTTTTAAAGCCTCTCAGTGACCACAATTGCCATTTTTACAGACAATTCCTCCTACTCAGAAGCTTCTATTTTTATGAATTTCGGGCATGAAAATGACTCTAAACACACTTATTTTAGTTCCAAAAGTGATAATTCATATGCAATAGTTATTTACAGTCAAAAGATTGAACATTGAAAAAATCACCGTTCCTGACCTCCTTGAGAAAGTACGAAATGTCCAGGGTCATTGTTTTTCATCAGAAAATTGATTTTATTGCTGCACAAAAAATGATTCAAAATGTTAATTGGATCGTGCCTCATGTTGAATAACCACATTTTAATGCCTTACTGTGACCAAAATTGCCATTTTTACAGACTTTTCCACGTACTCAGAAGCTTCTATTTTGACCGATGTCGGGCAGGAAAATGACTCTAATCACACCTATTTTAGTTCCAAAAGTGATAATTCATATGCTATAGTTATTTACAGTCAAAAGTTTAAACATAAAAAATCAAAATTCCTGACCATCTGGAGAAAGTTTGAAAGGTCCGGGGTCAACGTTTTTCATCAGAAAATAGATTTTTTGGACTGAACACAAAATAATGCAAAATGTCAATTGTATCGTGCCTTATGTTGAATAACAACTTTTTAAGGCCTCAAGTGACCAAAATTGCCTTTTTACAGACTTTTCCCCTACTCAAAAGCTTCTATTTTGACCAATTTCGGGCAGGAAAATGACTCTAAACACACTTATTTTAGTTCCAAAAGTGATAATTCATATGCTATAGTTATTTACAATCAAAAGCTTAAACATTAAAAAAGCACCATTACTGGCCATCTGGAGAAAGTTTGACAGGTCTGCGGTCATCGTTTTTCATCAGAAAATTGATTTTTTTGGCTTCACAAAATCTGATTCAAAATGTCAATTGGATTGTGCCTCTTGTTGAATAACCACTTTTTAAAGCCTAACAGTGACAAAAATTGCCATTTTTACATACTTTTCCTACTACTCACAAGCTTCTATTTTGACCCATTTTGGGCAGGAAAATGACTCTAAACACACTTATTTTAGTTCAAAAAGTGATAATTCATATGCTATAGTTATTTACAGGCAAAAAAATAAACATTAAAAAATCACCATTACTGACCATCTGGAGAAAGTATGACAGGTCCTGGGTCATCATTTTTCATTAGAAAATGGATTTTTGGTCTGTATAAAAAATGATTCAAAATGTCAATTGGATCGTGCCTCATGTTGAATAACTACTTTTTAAAGCCTCACAGTGACCAAAATTGCCATTTTTACAGACTTTTCCTCCTACTGAGAAGCTTCTATTTTGACCGATTTCAGGAAGCAAAATGACTCTAAACACACTTATTTTAGTTCCAAAATCGATAATTCATATGCTATAGTTATTTACAGTCAAAAGTTTAAACATTAAAAAATCACCATTCCTGACCATCTGGAGAAAGTTTGACAGGTCCGGGTAATCCTTTTTCATCAGAAAATTGATTTTTTGGCTGCACAAAATCTGATTCAAAATGTCAATTGGATTGTGCCTCATGTTGAATAACCACTTTTTAAAGCCTAACAGTGACAAAAATTGCCATTTTTACATACTTTTCCTACTACTCACAAGCTTCTATTTTGACCCATTTTGGGCAGGAAAATGACTCTAAACACACTTATTTTAGTTCCAAAAGGGATAATTCAAATGCAATAGTTATTTACAGTCAAAAGATTAAACATTAAAAAATCACCATTACTGACCATCTGGAGAAAGTTTGACAGGTCCGGGGTCATCGTTTTTCATGAGAAAATAGATTTTTTGGTCTGTATAAAAAATGATTCAAAATGTCAATTGGATCGTGCCTCATGTTGAATAACCACTTTTTAAAGCCTCACAGTGACCAAAATTGCCATTTTTACATACTTTTCCTCCTACTCAGAAGCTTCTATTTTGACCGATTTCGGGCAGGAAAATGACTCTAAACACACTTATTTTGGTTCCAAAAGTGATAATTCATATGCTATAGTTATTTACAGTCAAAAAATTAAACATTAAAAAATCACCATTACTGACCATCTGGAGAAAGTTTGAAAGGTCCGGGGTCAACGTTTTCATCAGAAAATAGATTTTTTGGACTGAACACAAAATAATGCAAAATGTCAATTGTATCGTGCCTTATGTTGAATAACAACTTTTTAAGGCCTCAAGTGACCAAAATTGCCTTTTTTACAGACTTTTCCCCCTACTCAAAAGCTTCTATTTTGACCAATTTCGGGCAGGAAAATGACTCTAAACACACTTATTTTAGTTCCAAAAGTGATAATTCATATGCTATAGTTATTTACAATCAAAAGCTTAAACATTAAAAAAGCACCATTACTGGCCATCTGGAGAAAGTTTGACAGGTCTGCGGTCATCGTTTTTCATCAGAAAATTGATTTTTTGGCTTCACAAAATCTGATTCAAAATGTCAATTGGATTGTGCCTCTTGTTGAATAACCACTTTTTAAAGCCTAACAGTGACAAAAATTGCCATTTTTACATACTTTTCCTACTACTCACAAGCTTCTATTTTGACCCATTTTGGGCAGGAAAATGACTCTAAACACACTTATTTTAGTTCAAAAAGTGATAATTCATATGCTATAGTTATTTACAGGCAAAAAATAAACATTAAAAAATCACCATTACTGACCATCTGGAGAAAGTATGACAGGTCCTGGGTCATCATTTTTCATTAGAAAATGGATTTTTTGGACTGTACAAAAAATGATTCAAAATGTCAATTGGATCGTGCCTCGTGTTGAATAACTACTTTTTAAAGCCTCACAGTGACCAAAATTGCCATTTTTACAGACTTTTCCTCCTACTGAGAAGCTTCTATTTTGACCGATTTCAGGAAGGAAAATGACTCTAAACACACTTATTTTAGTTCCAAAATCGATAATTCATATGCTATAGTTATTTACAGTCAAAAGTTTAAACATTAAAAAATCACCATTCCTGACCATCTGGAGAAAGTTTGACAGGTCCGGGTAATCCTTTTTCATCAGAAAATTGATTTTTGGCTGCACAAAATCTGATTCAAAATGTCAATTGGATTGTGCCTCATGTTGAATAACCACTTTTTAAAGCCTCACAATGACCACAATTGCCATTTTTACAGACTTTTCCTCCTACTCAGAAACTTCTATTTTGACCGATTTCGGGCAGGAAAATGACTCTAAACACACTTATTTTAGTTCCAAAAGGGATAATTCAAATGCAATAGTTATTTACAGTCAAAAGATTAAACATTAAAAATCACCATTACTGACCATCTGGAGAAAGTTTGACAGGTCCTGGGTCATCATTTTTCATCAGAAAATGGATTTTTTTGGACTGTACAAAAAATGATTCAAAATGTCAATTGGATCGTGCCTAGTGTTGAATAACTACTTTTTAAAGCCTCACAGTGACCAAAATTGCCATTTTTACAGACTTTTCCTCCTACTAAGAAGCTTCTATTTTGACAGATTTCAGGCAGGAAAATGACTCTAAACACACTTATTTTAGTTCCAAAATTGATAATTCATATGCAATCGTTATTTACAGTCAAAAGATTAAACATTAAAAAATCACCATTACTAGTTTGACAGGTCTGGGGTCATCGTTTTCATAAGAAAATTGATTTTTTGGACTGTACAAAAAATGATTCAAAATGTCAATTGGATCGTGCCTCATGTTGAATAACCACTTTTTAAAGCCTCACAGTGACCAAATTTGCCATTTTTACATACTTTTCCTCCTACTCGGAAGCTTCTATTTTGACCGATTTCGGGCAGGAAAATGACTCTAAACACACTTATTTTGGTTCCAAAAGTGATAATTCATATGCTATAGTTATCTACAGTCAAAAAATTAAACATTAAAAAATCACCATTACTGACCATCTGGAGAAAGTTTGACAGGTCCTGGGTCATCATTTTTCATCAGAAAATGTATTATTTTGGACTGTACAAAAAATGATTCAAAATGTCAATTGGATCGTGCCTCGTGTTGAATAACTACTTTTTAAAGCCTCACAGTGACCAAAATTGCCATTTTTACAGACTTTTCCTCCTACTAAGAAGCTTCTATTTTGACAGATTTCAGGCAGGAAAATGACTCTAAACACACTTATTTTAGTTCCAAAATTGATAATTCATATGCAATCGTTATTTACAGTCAAAAGATTAAACATTAAAAAATCACCATTACTAGTTTGACAGGTCTGGGGTCATCGTTTTTCATAAGAAAATTGATTTTTTGGACTGTACAAAAAATGATTCAAAATGTCAATTGGATCGTGCCTCGTGTTGAATAACTACTTTTTAAAGCCTCACAGTGACCAAAATTGCCATTTTTACATACTTTTCCTCATACTCATAAGCTTCTACTTTGACCGCTTTCGGGCAGGAAAATGACTCTAAACACACTTATTTTAGTTCCAAAAGTGATAATTCATATGCCATAGTTATTTACAGTCAAAAAATTAAACATTAAAAAATCACCATTACTGACCATCTGGAGAAAGATTGACAGGTCCTGGGTCATCATTTTTCATCAGAAAATAGATTTTTTGGACTGTACAAAAAATGATTTAAAATGTCAATTGGATCGTGCTTCGTGTTGAAAAACTACTTTTTAAAGCCTCACAGTGACCAAAATTGCCATTTTTACAGACTTTTCCCCTAATCAAAAGCTTCTATTTTGACCGATTTCGGGCAGGAAAATGACTCTAAACACACTTATTTTAGTTCCAAAAGTGATAATTCATATGCTATAGTTATTTACAATCAAAAGCTTAAACATTAAAAAGCACCAATACTGGCCATCTGGAGAAAGTTTGACAGGTCCGCGGTCATCGTTTTTCATCAGAAAATTGATTTTTTGTTGGGCTGCACAAAATCTGATTCAAAATGTCAATTGGATTGTGCCTCATGTTGAATAACCACTTTTTAAAGCCTCTCAGTGACCACAATTGCCATTTTTACAGACAATTCCTCCTACTCAGAAGCTTCTATTTTTATGAATTTCGGGCATGAAAATGACTCTAAACACACTTATTTTAGTTCCAAAAGTGATAATTCATATGCAATAGTTATTTACAGTCAAAAGATTGAACATTGAAAAATCACCGTTCCTGACCTCCTTGAGAAAGTACGAAATGTCCAGGGTCATTGTTTTTCATCAGAAAATTGATTTTATTGCTGCACAAAAAATGATTCAAAATGTTAATTGGATCGTGCCTCATGTTGAATAACCACATTTTAATGCCTTACTGTGACCAAAATTGCCATTTTTACAGACTTTTCCACGTACTCAGAAGCTTCTATTTTGACCGATGTCGGGCAGGAAAATGACTCTAATCACACCTATTTTAGTTCCAAAAGTGATAATTCATATGCTATAGTTATTTACAGTCAAAAGTTTAAACATAAAAAATCAAAATTCCTGACCATCTGGAGAAAGTTTGAAAGGTCCGGGGTCAACGTTTTTCATCAGAAAATAGATTTTTTGGACTGAACACAAAATAATGCAAAATGTCAATTGTATCGTGCCTTATGTTGAATAACAACTTTTTAAGGCCTCAAGTGACCAAAATTGCCTTTTTACATAGTTTTACTCCTACTCAAAAGCTTCTATTTTGACCAATTTCGGGCAGGAAAATGACTGTAAACACACTTATTTTAGTTCCAAAAGTGATAATTCATATGCTATAGTTATTTACAATCAAAAGCTTAAACATTAAAAAAGCACCATTACTGGCCATCTGGAGAAAGTTTGACAGGTCTGCGGTCATCGTTTTTCATCAGAAAATTGATTTTTTTGGCTTCACAAAATCTGATTCAAAATGTCAATTGGATTGTGCCTCTTGTTGAATAACCACTTTTAAAGCCTAACAGTGACAAAAATTGCCATTTTTACATACTTTTCCTACTACTCACAAGCTTCTATTTTGACCCATTTTGGGCAGGAAAATGACTCTAAACACACTTATTTTAGTTCAAAAAGTGATAATTCATATGCTATAGTTATTTACAGGCAAAAAAATAAACATTAAAAATCACCATTACTGACCATCTGGAGAAAGTATGACAGGTCCTGGGTCATCATTTTTCATTAGAAAATGGATTTTTTGGTCTGTATAAAAAATGATTCAAAATGTCAATTGGATCGTGCCTCGTGTTGAATAACTACTTTTAAAGCCTCACAGTGACCAAAATTGCCATTTTTACAGACTTTTCCTCCTACTGAGAAGCTTCTATTTTGACCGATTTCAGGAAGCAAAATGACTCTAAACACACTTATTTTAGTTCCAAAATCGATAATTCATATGCTATAGTTATTTACAGTCAAAAGTTTAAACATTAAAAAATCACCATTCCTGACCATCTGGAGAAAGTTTGACAGGTCCGGGTAATCCTTTTTCATCAGAAAATTGATTTTTTGGCTGCACAAAATCTGATTCAAAATGTCAATTGGATTGTGCCTCATGTTGAATAACCACTTTTTAAAGCCTAACAGTGACAAAAATTGCCATTTTTACATACTTTTCCTACTACTCACAAGCTTCTATTTTGACCCATTTTGGGCAGGAAAATGACTCTAAACACACTTATTTTAGTTCCAAAAGGGATAATTCAAATGCAATAGTTATTTACAGTCAAAAGATTAAACATTAAAAAATCACCATTACTGACCATCTGGAGAAAGTTTGACAGGTCCGGGGTCATCGTTTTTCATGAGAAAATAGATTTTTTGGTCTGTATAAAAAATGATTCAAAATGTCAATTGGATCGTGCCTCATGTTGAATAACCGCTTTTTAAAGCCTCACAGTGACCAAAATTGTCATTTTTACATACACTTCCTCCTACTCAGAAGCTTCGATTTTGACCGATTTCGGGCAGGAAAATGACTCTAAACACACTTATTTAAGTTCCAAAAGTGATAATTCATATGCAATAGTTATTTACAGTCAAAAAATTAAACATTAAAAAATCACCATTACTGACCATCTGGAGAAAGTTTGAAAGGTCCGGGGTCAACGTTTTTCATCAGAAAATAGATTTTTTGGACTGAACACAAAATAATGCAAAATGTCAATTGTATCGTGCCTTATGTTGAATAACAACTTTTAAGGCCTCAAGTGACCAAAATTGCCTTTTACAGACTTTTCCCCCTACTCAAAAGCTTCTATTTTGACCAATTTCGGGCAGGAAAATGACTCTAAACACACTTATTTTAGTTCCAAAAGTGATAATTCATATGCTATAGTTATTTACAATCAAAAGCTTAAACATTAAAAAAGCACCATTACTGGCCATCTGGAGAAAGTTTGACAGGTCTGCGGTCATCGTTTTTCATCAGAAAATTGATTTTTTTTTGGCTTCACAAAATCTGATTCAAAATGTCAATTGGATTGTGCCTCTTGTTGAATAACCACTTTTTAAAGCCTAACAGTGACAAAAATTGCCATTTTTACATACTTTTCCTACTACTCACAAGCTTCTATTTTGACCCATTTTGGGCAGGAAAATGACTCTAAACACACTTATTTTAGTTCAAAAAGTGATAATTCATATGCTATAGTTATTTACAGGCAAAAAAATTAACATTAAAAAATCACCATTACTGACCATCTGGAGAAAGTATGACAGGTCCTGGGTCATCATTTTTCATTAGAAAATGGATTTTTTGGTCTGTATAAAAAATGATTCAAAATGTCAATTGGATCGTGCCTCGTGTTGAATAACTACTTTTTAAAGCCTCACAGTGACCAAAATTGCCATTTTTACAGACTTTTCCTCCTACTGAGAAGCTTCTATTTTGACCGATTTCAGGAAGCAAAATGACTCTAAACACACTTATTTTAGTTCCAAAATCGATAATTCATATGCTATAGTTATTTACAGTCAAAAGTTTAAACATTAAAAAATCACCATTCCTGACCATCTGGAGAAAGTTTGACAGGTCCGGGTAATCCTTTTCATCAGAAAATTGATTTTTTGGCTGCACAAAATCTGATTCAAAATGTCAATTGGATTGTGCCTCATGTTGAATAACCACTTTTTAAAGCCTAACAGTGACAAAAATTGCCATTTTTACATACTTTTCCTACTACTCACAAGCTTCTATTTTGACCCATTTTGGGCAGGAAAATGACTCTAAACACACTTATTTTAGTTCCAAAAGGGATAATTCAAATGCAATAGTTATTTACAGTCAAAAGATTAAACATTAAAAAATCACCATTACTGACCATCTGGAGAAAGTTTGACAGGTCCGGGGTCATCGTTTTTCATGAGAAAATAGATTTTTTGGTCTGTATAAAAAATGATTCAAAATGTCAATTGGATCGTGCCTCATGTTGAATAACCACTTTTTAAAGCCTCACAGTGACCAAAATTGCCATTTTTACATACTTTTCCTCCTACTCAGAAGCTTCTATTTTGACCGATTTCGGGCAGGAAAATGACTCTAAACACACTTATTTTGGTTCCAAAAGTGATAATTCATATGCTATAGTTATTTACAGTCAAAAAATTAAACATTAAAAAATCACCATTACTGACCATCTGGAGAAAGTTTGACAGGTCCTGGGTCATCATTTTTCATCAGAAAATGGATTTTTTGGACTGTACAAAAAATGATTCAAAATGTCAATTGGATCGTGCCTCGTGTTGAATAACTACTTTTTAAAGCCTCACAGTGACCAAAATTGCCATTTTTACAGACTTTTCCTCCTACTAAGAAGCTTCTATTTTGACAGATTTCAGGCAGGAAAATGACTCTAAACACACTTATTTTAGTTCCAAAATTGATAATTCATATGCAATCGTTATTTACAGTCAAAAGATTAAACATTAAAAAATCACCATTACTAGTTTGACAGGTCTGGGGTCATCGTTTTCATAAGAAAATTGATTTTTTGGACTGTACAAAAAATGATTCAAAATGTCAATTGGATCGTGCCTCATGTTGAATAACCACTTTTTAAAGCCTCACAGTGACCAAATTTGCCATTTTTAAATACATTTCCTCCTACTCCGAAGCTTCTATTTTGACCCATTTTGGGCAGGAAAATGACTCTAAACACACTTATTTTAGTTCCAAAAGTGATAATTCATATGCAATAGTTATTTCCAGTCAAAAGATTAAACATTAAAAATCACCATTCCTGACCATCCGGAGAAAGTACGACAGGTCTGGGGTCATCGTTTTTATCAGAAAATTGATTTTTGCTGCACAAAAAATTATTCAAAATGTTAATTAGATTGTGCCTAATGTTGAATAACCACTTTTTAAAGCCTCACAGTGACCAAAATTGCCATTTTTACATACTTTTCCTCATACTCATAAGCTTCTACTTTGACCGCTTTCGGGCAGGAAAATGACTCTAAACACACTTATTTTAGTTCCAAAAGTGATAATTCATATGCCATAGTTATTTACAGTCAAAAAATTAAACATTAAAAAATCACCATTACTGACCATCTGGAGAAAGATTGACAGGTCCTGGGTCATCATTTTTCATCAGAAAATAGATTTTTTGGACTGTACAAAAAATGATTTAAAATGTCAATTGGATCGTGCTTCGTGTTGAAAAACTACTTTTTAAAGCCTCACAGTGACCAAAATTGCCATTTTTACAGACTTTTCCCCTAATCAAAAGCTTCTATTTTGACCGATTTCGGGCAGGAAAATGACTCTAAACACACTTATTTTAGTTCCAAAAGTGATAATTCATATGCTATAGTTATTTACAATCAAAAGCTTAAACATTAAAAAGCACCAATACTGGCCATCTGGAGAAAGTTTGACAGGTCCGCGGTCATCGTTTTTCATCAGAAAATTGATTTTTTGTTGGGCTGCACAAAATCTGATTCAAAATGTCAATTGGATTGTGCCTCATGTTGAATAACCACTTTTAAAGCCTCTCAGTGACCACAATTGCCATTTTTACAGACAATTCCTCCTACTCAGAAGCTTCTATTTTTATGAATTTCGGGCATGAAAATGACTCTAAACACACTTATTTTAGTTCCAAAAGTGATAATTCATATGCAATAGTTATTTACAGTCAAAAGATTGAACATTGAAAAAATCACCGTTCCTGACCTCCTTGAGAAAGTACGAAATGTCCAGGGTCATTGTTTTTCATCAGAAAATTGATTTTATTGCTGCACAAAAAATGATTCAAAATGTTAATTGGATCGTGCCTCATGTTGAATAACCACATTTTAATGCCTTACTGTGACCAAAATTGCCATTTTTACAGACTTTTCCACGTACTCAGAAGCTTCTATTTTGACCGATGTCGGGCAGGAAAATGACTCTAATCACACCTATTTTAGTTCCAAAAGTGATAATTCATATGCTATAGTTATTTACAGTCAAAAGTTTAAACATAAAAAAATCAAAATTCCTGACCATCTGGAGAAAGTTTGAAAGGTCCGGGGTCAACGTTTTTCATCAGAAAATAGATTTTTTGGACTGAACACAAAATAATGCAAAATGTCAATTGTATCGTGCCTTATGTTGAATAACAACTTTTTAAGGCCTCAAGTGACCAAAATTGCCATTTTTACAGACTTTTCCCCTACTCAAAAGCTTCTATTTTGACCAATTTCGGGCAGGAAAATGACTCTAAACACACTTATTTTAGTTCCAAAAGTGATAATTCATATGCTATAGTTATTTACAATCAAAAGCTTAAACATTAAAAAGCACCATTACTGGCCATCTGGAGAAAGTTTGACAGGTCTGCGGTCATCGTTTTTCATCAGAAAATTGATTTTTTTGGGCTTCACAAAATCTGATTCAAAATGTCAATTGGATTGTGCCTCTTGTTGAATAACCACTTTTTAAAGCCTAACAGTGACAAAAATTGCCATTTTTACATACTTTTCCTACTACTCACAAGCTTCTATTTTGACCTATTTTGGGCAGGAAAATGACTCTAAACACACTTATTTTAGTTCAAAAGTGATAATTCATATGCTATAGTTATTTACAGGCAAAAAAATAAACATTAAAAAATCACCATTACTGACCATCTGGAGAAAGTATGACAGGTCCTGGGTCATCGTTTTTATCAGAAAATTGATTTTTGCTGCACAAAAATTATTCAAAATATTAATTAGATCGTGCCTAATGTTGAATAACCACTTTTTAAAGCCTCACAGTGACCAAAATTGCCATTTTTACATACTTTTCCTCCTACTCATAAGCTTCTACTTTGACCGCTTTCGGGCAGGAAAATGACTCTAAACACACTTATTTTAGTTCCAAAATTGATAATTCATATGCAATAGTTATTTACAGTCAAAAGATTAAACATTAAAAAATCACCATTACTGACCATCTGGAGAAAGTTTGACAGGTCCTGGGTCATCATTTTTCATCAGAAAATTGATTTTTTGGACTGTAGAAAAAATGATTTAAAATGTCAATTGGATCATGCCTCATGTTGAATAACCACTTTTTAAAGCCTCACAGTGACCAAAATTGCCATTTTTACATACTTTTCCTCCTACTCAGAAGCTTCTATTTTGACCCATTTTGGGCAGGAAAATGACTCTAAACACACTTATTTTAGTTCAAAAAGTGGTAATTCATATGCTATAGTTATTTACAGTCAAAAAAATAAACATTAAGAAATCACCATTACTGACCATCTGGAGAAAGTATGACAGGTCCTGGGTCATCATTTTTCATCAGAAAATGGATTTTTTGGACTGTACAAAAAATGATTCAAAAAGTCAATTGGATCGTGCCTCATGTTAAAAAACTACTTTTTAAAGCCTCACAGTGACCAAAATTGCCATTTTTACAGACTTTTCCTCCAACTAAGAAGCTTCTATTTTGACAGGTTTCAGGCAGGAAAATGACTCTAAACACACTTATTTTAGTTCCAAAATTGATAATTCATATGCAATAGTTATTTACAGTCAAAAGATTAAACATTAAAAAACTCACCATTACTGACCATCTGGAGAAAGTTTGACATGTCCGGGGTAATCGTTTTTCATGAGAAAATAGATCTTTTGGTCTGTATAAAAAATGATTCAAAATGTCAATTGGATCGTGCCTCATGTTGAATAACCACTTTTTAAAGCCTCACAGTGACCAAAATTGCCATTTTTACATACTTTTCCTCCTACTCAGAAGCTTCTATTTTGACCGATTTAGGGCAGGAAAATGACTCTAAACACACTTATTTTAGTTCCAAAAGTGATAATTCATATGCTATAGTTATTTACAGTCAAAAGTTTAAACATTAAAAATCACCATTCCTGACCATCTGGAGAAAGTTTGACAGGTCCGCGGTCATCGTTTTTCATCAGAAAATTGATTTTTTGGCTGCACAAAATCTGATTCAAAATGTCAATTGGATTGTGCCTCATGTGGACTAACCACTTTTTAAAGCCTCACAGTGACCACAATTGCCATTTTTACAGACTATTCCTCCTACTCAGAAGCTTCTATTTTTACCAATTTCGGGCAGGAAAATGACTCTAAACACACTTATTTTAGTTCCAAAAGTGATAATTCATATGCAATAGTTATTTACAGTCAAAAGATTGAACATTAAAAAAATCACCATTTTTGACCACCTGGAGAAAGTACGACAGGTCCGGGGTCATCGTTTTTATCAGAAAATTGATTTTTTGCTGCACAAAAATTATTCAAAATGTTAATTAGATCGTGCCTAATGTTGAATAACCACTTTTTAAAGCCTCACAGTGACCAAAATGGCAATTTTTACATACTTTTCCTCCTACTCATAAGCTTCTACTTTGACCGCTTTCGGGCAGGAAAATGACTCTAAACACACTTATTTTAGTTCCAAAATTGATAATTCATATGCAATAGTTATTTACAGTCAAAAGATTAAACATTAAAAAATCACCATTACTGACCATCTGGAGAAAGTTTGACAGGTCCGGGGTCATCGTTTTTATGAGAAAATAGATTTTTGGTCTGTATAAAAAATGATTCAAAATGTCAATTGGATCGTGCCTCATGTTGAATAACCACTTTTTAAAGCCTCACAGTGACCAAAATTGCCATTTTTACATACTTTTCCTCCTACTCATAAGCTTCTACTTTGACCGCTTTCGGGCAGGAAAATGACTCTAAACACACTTATTTTAGTTCCAAAATTGATAATTCATATGCAATAGTTATTTACAGTCAAAAGATTAAACATTAAAAAATCACCATTACTGACCATCTGGAGAAAGTATGACAGGTCCTGGGTCATCATTTTTCATCAGAAAATTGATTTTTTGGACTGTACAAAAAATGATTCAAAAAGTCAATTGGATCGTGCCTCATGTTGAAAAACTACTTTTTAAAGCCTCACAGTGACCAAAATTGCCATTTTTACAGACTTTTCCTCCAACTAAGAAGCTTCTATTTTGACAGATTTCAGGCAGGAAAATGACTCTAAACACACTTATTTTAGTTCCAAAATTGATAATTCATATGCAATAGTTATTTACAGTCAAAAGATTAAACATTAAAAAATCACCATTCCTGACCATCTGGAGAAAGTTTGACAGGTCCGCGGTCATCGTTTTTCATCAGAAAATTGATTTTTTGGCTGCACAAAATCTGATTCAAAATGTCAATTGGATTGTGCCTCATGTGGACTAACCACTTTTTAAAGCCTCACAGTGACCACAATTGCCATTTTTACAGACTTTTCCTCCTACTCAGAAGCTTCTATTTTGACCGATTTAGGGCAGGAAAATGACTCTAAACACACTTATTTTAGTTCCAAAAGTGATAATTCATATGCTATAGTTATTTACAGTCAAAAGTTTAAACATTAAAAAATCACCATTCCTGACCATCTGGAGAAAGTTTGACAGGTCCGCGGGTCATCGTTTTTCATCAGAAAATTGATTTTTTGGCTGCACAAAATCTGATTCAAAATGTCAATTGGATTGTGCCTCATGTGGACTAACCACTTTTTAAAGCCTCACAGTGACCACAATTGCCATTTTTACAGACTATTCCTCCTACTCAGAAGCTTCTATTTTTACCAATTTAGGGCAGGAAAATGACTCTAAATACACTTATTTTAGTTCCAAAAGTGATAATTCATATGCAATAGTTATTTACAGTCAAAAGATTGAACATTAACAAAAATCACCATTCCTGACCACCTGGAGAAAGTACGACAGGTCCGGGGTCATCGTTTTTTATCAGAAAATTGATTTTTTGCTGCACAAAAAATTATTCAAAATGTTAATTAGATCGTGCCTAATGTTGAATAACCACTTTTTAAAGCCTCACAGTGACCAAAATTGCCATTTTTACATACTTTTCCTCCTACTCATAAGCTTCTACTTTGACCGCTTTCGGGCAGGAAAATGACTCTAAACACACTTATTTTAGTTCCAAAATTGATAATTCATATGCAATAGTTATTTACAGTCAAAAGATTAAACATTAAAAAATCACCATTACTGACCATCTGGAGAAAGTTTGACAGGTCCGGGGTCATCGTTTTTATGAGAAAATAGATTTTTGGTCTGTATAAAAAATGATTCAAAATGTCAATTGGATCGTGCCTCATGTTGAATAACCACTTTTTAAAGCCTCACAGTGACCAAAATTGCCATTTTTACATACTTTTCCTCCTACTCATAAGCTTCTACTTTGACCGCTTTCGGGCAGGAAAATGACTCTAAACACACTTATTTTAGTTCCAAAATTGATAATTCATATGCAATAGTTATTTACAGTCAAAAGATTAAACATTAAAAAATCACCATTACTGACCATCTGGAGAAAGTATGACAGGTCCTGGGTCATCATTTTTCATCAGAAAATTGATTTTTTGGACTGTACAAAAAATGATTCAAAAAGTCAATTGGATCGTGCCTCATGTTGAAAAACTACTTTTTAAAGCCTCACAGTGACCAAAATTGCCATTTTTACAGACTTTTCCTCCAACTAAGAAGCTTCTATTTTGACAGATTTCAGGCAGGAAAATGACTCTAAACACACTTATTTTAGTTCCAAAATTGATAATTCATATGCAATAGTTATTTACAGTCAAAAGATTAAACATTAAAAAATCACCATTCCTGACCATCTGGAGAAAGTTTGACAGGTCCGCGGTCATCGTTTTTCATCAGAAAATTGATTTTTTGGCTGCACAAAATCTGATTCAAAATGTCAATTGGATTGTGCCTCATGTGGACTAACCACTTTTTAAAGCCTCACAGTGACCACAATTGCCATTTTTACAGACTTTTCCTCCTACTCAGAAGCTTCTATTTTGACCGATTTAGGGCAGGAAAATGACTCTAAACACACTTATTTTACTTCCAAAAGTAATAATTCACATGCACTAGTTATTTACAGTCAAAAGTTTAAACATTAAAAATCACCATTCCTGACCATCTGGAGAAAGTTTGACAGGTCCGCGGTCATCGTTTTTCATCAGAAAATTGATTTTTTGGCTGCACAAAATCTGATTCAAAATGTCAATTGGATTGTGCCTCATGTGGACTAACCACTTTTTAAAGCCTCACAGTGACCACAATTGCCATTTTTACAGACTATTCCTCCTACTCAGAAGCTTCTATTTTTACCAATTTCGGGCAGGAAAATGACTCTAAATACACTTATTTTAGTTCCAAAAGTGATAATTCATATGCAATAGTTATTTACAGTCAAAAGATTGAACATTAACAAAAATCACCATTCCTGACCACCTGGAGAAAGTACGACAGGTCCGGGGTCATCGTTTTTATCAGAAAATTGATTTTTGCTGCACAAAAATTATTCAAAATGTTAATTAGATCGTGCCTAATGTTGAATAACCACTTTTTAAAGCCTCACAGTGACCAAAATTGCCATTTTTACATACTTTTCCTCCTACTCATAAGCTTCTACTTTGACCGCTTTCGGGCAGGAAAATGACTCTAAACACACTTATTTTAGTTCCAAAATTGATAATTCATATGCAATAGTTATTTACAGTCAAAAGATTAAACATTAAAAAATCACCATTACTGACCATCTGGAGAAAGTTTGACAGGTCCGGGGTCATCGTTTTTCATGAGAAAATAGATTTTTTGGTCTGTATAAAAAATGATTCAAAATGTCAATTGGATCGTGCCTCATGTTGAATAACCACTTTTTAAAGCCTCACAGTGACCAAAATTGACATTTTTACATACTTTTCCTCCTACTCATAAGCTTCTACTTTGACCGCTTTCGGGCAGGAAAATGACTCTAAACACACTTATTTTAGTTCCAAAATTGATAATTCATATGCAATAGTTATTTACAGTCAAAAGATTAAACATTAAAAAATCACCGTTCCTGACCATCTGGAGAAAGTTTGACAGGTCCGCGGTCATCGTTTTTCATCAGAAAATTGATTTTTTTACCTGCACAAAATATGATTCAAAATGTCAATTGGATTGTGCCTCATGTGGACTAACCACTTTTTAAAGCCTCACAGTGACCACAATTGCCATTTTTACAGACTATTCCTCCTACTCAGAAGCTTCTATTTTTACCAATTTCGGGCAGGAAAATGACTCTAAACACACTTATTTTAGTTCCAAAATTGATAATTCATATGCAATCGTTATTTACAGTCAAAAGATTAAACATTAAAAAATCACCATTACTGACCATCTGGAGAATGTTTGACAGGTCCGGGGTCATCATTTTTAATCAGAAAATAGATTTTTTGGTCTGTACAACAAATGATTCAAAATGTCATGGATCGTGCCTCATGTTGAATAACCACTTTTTAAAGCCTCACAGTGACCAAAATTGCCATTTTTACAGATTTTTCCTCCTTCTCAGAAGCTTCTATTTTGACTGATTTCAAGCAGGAAAATGACTCTAAACACACTTATTTTGGTTCCAAAAGTGATAATTCATATGCCATAGTTCTTTACAGTCAAAAAATTAAACATTAAAAAATCACCATTACTGACCATCTGGAGAAAGTTTGACAGGTCCTGGGTCATCATTTTTCATCAGAAAATAGATTTTTGGGACTGTACAAAAATGATTTAAAATGTCAATTGGATCGTGCTTCGTGTTGAAAAACTACTTTTTAAAGCCTCACAGTGACCAAAATTGCCATTTTTACAGACTTTTCCTCCTACTAAGAAGCTTCTATTTTGACAGATTTTAGGCAGGAAAATGACTCTAAACACACTTATTTTAGTTCCAAAAATGATAATTCATATGCAATAGTTATTTACAGTCAAAAGATTAAACATTAAAAAATCACCATTACTGACCATCTGGAGAAAGTTTGACAGGTCCTGGCTCATCATTTTTCATCAGAAAATTGATTTTTGACTGTATAAAAAATGATTCAAAATGTCAATTGGATCGTGCCTCATGTTGAATAACCACTTTTTAAAGCGTCACAGTGACCAAAATTGCCATTTTTACATACTTTTCCTCCTTCTCATAAGCTTCTACTTTGACCGATTTCGGGCAGGAAAATGACTCTAAACACACTTATTTTAGTTCCAAAATTGATAATTCATATGCAATAGTTATTTACAGTCAAAATATTAAACATTAAAAAATCACCATTACTGACCATCTGGAGAATGTTCGACAGGTCCGGGGTCATCATATTTCATCAGAAAATAGATTTTTTGGTCTGTACAACAAATGATTCAAAATGTCAATTGGATCGTGCCTCATGTTGAATAACCACTTTTTAAAGCCTCACAGTGACCAAAATTGCCATTTTTACATACTTTTCCTCCTTCTCAGAAGCTTCTATTTTTACTGATTTCGGGCAGGAAAATGACTCTAAACACACTTATTTTGGTTCCAAAAGTGATAATTCATATGCCAGAGTTATTTACAGTCAAAAAATTAAACATTAAAAATCACAATTACTGACCATCTGGAGAAAGTTTGACAGGTCCTGGGTCATCATTTTTCATCACAAAATGGATTTTTTGGACTGTACAAAAAATGATTCAAAATGTCAATTGGATTGTGCCTCGTGTTGAAAAAGTACTTTTTAAAGCCTCACAGTGACCAAAATTGCCATTTTTACAGACTTTTCCTCCTACTAAGAAGCTTCTATTTTGACAGATTTTAGGCAGGAAAATGACTCTAAACAAACTTATTTTAGTTCCAAAATTGATAATTCATATGCAATCGTTATTTACAGTCAAAAGATTAAACATTAAAAAATCACCATTACTGACCATCTGGAGAAAGTTTGACAGGTCCTGGGTCATCATTTTTCATCAGAAAATGGATTTTTTGGACTGTACAAAAAATGATTCAAAATGTCAATTGGATCATGCCTCATGTTAAATAACTACTTTTTAAAGCCTCACAGTGACCAAAATTTTCATTTTTACATACTTTTCCTCCTACTCAGAAGCTTCTATTTTGACCGATTTCGGGCAGGAAAATGACTCTAAACACACTTATTTTAGTTCCAAAAGTGATAATTCAAATGCAATAGTTATTTACAGTCAAAAGATTGAACATTAAAAAATCACCATTCCTGACCACCTGGAGAAAGTACGACAGGTCCGGGGTCATCGTTTTTATCAGAAAATTAATTTTTTGCTGCACAAAAAATTATTCAAAATGTTAATTAGATCGTGCCTCATGTTGAATAACCACTTTTTAAAGCGTCACAGTGACCAAAATTGCCATTTTTACATACTTTTCCTCCTTCTCACAAACTTCGACTTTGACCGCTTTCGGGCAAGAAAATGACTCTAAACACACTTATTTTAGTTCCAAAAATGATAATTCATATGCAATAGTTATTTACAGTCAAAAGATTAAACATTAAAAAATCACCATTACTGACCATCTGGAGAAAGTTTGACAGGTCCGGGGTCATCGTTTTTCATGAGAAAATAGATTTTTTGACTGTATAAAAAATGATTCAAAATGTCAATTGGATCGTGCCTCATGTTGAATAACCACTTTTTAAAGCCTCACAGTGACCAAAATTGCCATTTTCATATACTTTTCCTCCTACTCAGAAGCTTCTATTTTGACTGTATAAAAAATGATTCAAAATGTCAATTGGATCGTGCCTCATGTTGAATAACCACATTTTAATGCCTCACCGTGACCAAAAATGCCATTTTTACAGACTTTTCCACGTACTCAGAAGCTTCTATTTTGACCGATGTCGGGCAGGAAAATGACTCTAATCACACCTATTTTACTTCCAAAAGTGATAATACATATGCAATAGTTATTTACAGTCAAAAGATTAAACATTAAAAAATCACCACTCCTGACCATCCGGAGAAAGTTCGACAGGTCTGGAGTAATCGTTTTTCATAAGAAAATTGATTTTTTGGACTGGACAAAAAATGATTCAAAATGTCAATTGGATCGTGCCTCATGTTGAATAACCATTTTTTAAAGCCTCACAGTGACCAAAATTGCCATTTTTACAAATTTTTACTCCTACTCAGAAGCTTCTATTTTGACCGATTTCGGGCAGGAAAATGACTCTAAGCACACTTATTTTAGTTCCAAAAGTGATAATTCATATGCAATAGTTATTTACAGTCAAAAGATTAAACATTAAAAAATCACCATTCCTGACCATCTGGAGAAAGTTTGACAAGTCCGGGGTCAACGTTTTTCATCAGAAAATAGATTTTTGGGACTGAACACAAAATGATGCAAAATGTCAATTGTATCATGCCTTATGTTGAATAACAACTTTTTAAGGCCTCACAGTGACCAAAATTGCCATTTTTACAGACTTTTCCCCCTACTCAGAAGCTTCTATTTTGACCGATTTCAGGCAGAAAAATGACTATAAACAAACCTATTTTAGTTCCAAAAGTGATCATTCATATGCAATAGGTATTTACTGTCAAAAGATTAAACATTAAAAAATCACCATTCCTGACCATCTGGAGAAAGTACGACAGGTCTGGAGTCATTGTTTTTCAGAAGAAAATGTATTATGTGGACTATACAAAAATTGATTCAAAATGTCAATTGGAGGGGCGTGGCTTGGCAAGCCAGCATGGTGGACATGTGCTGAGCGAGCTCCGTCCAGCCTGTAATTTATCCGTCATCTATCCTGCCTCTCCGATGATAATTCGAATCCTGCGGAGTCCCTGCAGTCCCTTGACCTGGGGGATGCCGCCCTGAGCTGCAGCGGGACTTTCGTTGGGGCTTGTGGCCTCACTGGGGAGCCTCGGCCGGAACAGGGCCTGCTGGGGCGTGGCCTGGCTGCCCGACGGTAGACCGGTACGCCGCGTTGCTGATTGCCCGACTTCTGAGGGGGCCACAGTGGCGGAGGCAAGGAGGGACGTGTACTGCGGCCGATCGGCGGATGGAAGCAACAGGAAGGAGCCCATGGAGTGAATCGAGGCCGAGGGAGGCTGGGAGGCCCGATGGTCAATTCGGACCGTGGAGGTGAGGTGTGGCGCCTGGGGGTGGGGGTGACGGGCCAAGGGCTGCACTCGGCGCAGTGAGTGAGCCGGCGGTCCCCCGAACCCCTCAGAGTGCGCGCGTCCCCATCGCGGCTGCAGAGTCCCTCCTTGGCAGTGGTGGGGGCCTGGAGGGCACGCGGCATTGGAACTGGGGGCTCCGGCAGATACCTCCGGCGCTTCTCCCCCCTGTCCGCCCTCGGCCTGTATGGCAGTGGGGATCCGGCGGCAACATCGAGCCGCGGTGGTGGCGGTTGGCTGAGTGGCTGACGTCAGGTCCCTAGACATACCTGGGGCCACTATCCAGGCACGGGGTCCTCTCCTCCCGGCCCCCCCTGGCCGCAGGGAATGCTCATATCGGCGGTCGGTCGGGCCGCGTGGCTGACCCTGGTGACTTCGCGGCTGGCAGGGATTTGAGTGTGCCAGTGGGGTAGTGAGGCCTGGAGATGCAGGGCCAGAAGCAAGATGTGGAGGGCCCCAGAAAGTGCTGAGGTCTGAGTGTATCCTGCCTAGGCTGCGGGGCTTACACGTACTGGCGGTCAGTCTGGCTGCGTGGGGGCAGCTGGTAGATGCCTCACCATAACCAGCACTGCTGAGGCCATCCACTGGCCGGTTGGCCCTAATTTGGAGGTTTCCACTTCTAGCCTCCTCTTCAGATCTTCCTGGACTGGCGTGGGGGGCCCAGAGAGTGGCATTGATGAGGGACAAAGGAGGTAGTGGCCCACCCAAGCAAGGCCCCATCGACAAATTCACTGGTCCGGGGGCAGCAACTGGCACGACCGGTGGGCAGCAGGGGACTATGCCTGAAAACGCGGCACTCATGGCCGCTATCACTCAATCCAGGGATATGTTAGATGCCAAGATAGGGGCAGTTGGCTCTGATGTTATGCTTCTGCGGCAAGATTTGCGCAATGCGGTGTCGTGTATTGCAGAAGCTGAGACTCGTATCTCTGGGGTGGAGGACGATGTTATCACGCTAAAGAACAAGGTGGCCGCCATGGAGGCTGCCCAGAAGGGGCTTGCACTGCGGGTGGAAGATGCCGAAGGACAGGCGCGACGCAATAATTTGTGCTTCGTTGGGTTTCCGGGTGGATGCGAAGAAGGTAACATGGAACGCTTTCTCACACAATGGTTGGAAAGTTGGCTCCCTCCGGATACCTTTTCCAGTTGTTTTGTGTTAGAGCGGGCCCACAGGGCACTCATGCAGAAGCCCCCGCCTGGGGCTCGATCACGGCCGGTGATAGCAAAGTTATTGAACTACCTTGACCGCAACGTTATATTGAAACAAGCTCGTCTCAAGGAGCCCCTACTCTATGACAATGCACTAATTCTCATCTTTCCTGATTACACGCGGCTTGTGCAGCAACAGCGGCAATCGTTCATGGCAGCAAAGGCCCATCTGAGAGACCTCAAGCTTCCGTATGCTCTTCTGTTCCCAGCCTGATTGCGCGTCGTCTATCGCTCCCGCACCCACTTCTTCGACTCTCCGGAAGAGGTCTTGAAATGGACTGATGAGACAGTGCGGGTACGGGCACACACGCCACCTGGGAGAGAATCAGACTCCTCATCGGGCGGTGCGGCCCGGAGGGGGCCTAGGGGGCAGCAGAAGGATAACCGGCGGTCGTGGTCCCGGCGCCGCTCCCAATCCTGTGGTGCTTCTTCATGGAAGAGTTCCGCCACCGGGCGGCAGACATTGGAGGACCGATAGACGGGTCCGCAAGGGACTGTGGGGCTCTAGATTCATTAATGTTGATAGGAGAGACACTGATTGGGTCCGGAACCCCCGCCAGGTTCTCGCTGGTTGGGGACGGGCCTAGGAGGCATGGGCTGTAAGTTGGGGATCCATTGGTCGGGATGGCTCTCGTCCCCCCGTTGGGGGTCGGGGTCAGTTCCGCTGCAACAGATGCTTCAGTATTTTTGAGGTATAGGGTGGGGGGTTTGTTGGGTGGAGGTTGTTTTGGGGCGCAGATTGCATGCTCTTTTGATGGTCCGTAAGTCCTCACATATGCACCGAAACGTTCTCCTCTTTTCAGTCGTTGTTGACATGGTCCCAGATGGCTAGCATATCCAATAGGGGGCAGGTGACCCCAGGTACTCTCCGCATCATTAGTTGGAATGTGCGTGGTGCATTGGACAACATTAAACGGGGGCCCTCCTTCAGTTGGCTAAATGGGCGGGTGGATATCCTCATGTTACAGGAAACCCACCTTATGGGTACAAAGGCCTTATGCTTTCAACGATATGGGTTTCAACACATCTTCCATGCAGTCTTTACTAAGGGATCACGGGGGTGGCGATATTGATACACCGCAGGGTCCCTCATACACATATTAAGCAATGGACGGACACTCAGGGGCGTTATCTATTTCTTTGGGGTAAGATTGGGGAGGATCCACTAGTACTAGGTAGAGTTTATGCCCCCCCCACTGCAATGGAATCTGGTGGAGCGGCTTATGACACTTTAGGCAGACATACCGGATACAATGTCCTTGGTTGGGGGAGACTGGAACGATGTAATGGACCGGGCCCAGGACCAATGGAGTGCGAGGGGTGGACCGAGAGTTGGCCATTCCACGAAATTGTTCTCCCTGGTGAGGGCGCTTGATTGGGTGGATGTATGGCGGCGCCTCCACAGAGATAGTCGGGAGTTCACCTACCTCTCCACAGTCCATGATTCCTACTCCAGAATTGATTATCTTTTTGTCCCCCGGGTTGCAGTTGGTAGGGTGGTGTCCTCGGATATTCTCCCACGCGGTCTGTTGGACCACTCCCCGGTAGCTCTCACGCTTCAAATAGGGCGACAAAAACAACCGTTCAGATGGCGCCTTTCGGTGTGGCATATGCAAAATGAGGGCTACAGGGAGCACATGAGCGAGGCTATAGATCAATACCTAACGACCAATATGGGATCTGTTCCGGAAGCCGGAACCTTCTGGGAGGCACTGAAACCCACACTGAGGGGGGTGGACATCTCCTGGTGCACGGCAGCGCATAGGGAGCGCAGCGAAGAGCTGTTGCAGGCAGAGGCAGGCATAGAGGCACTAGAGCGCAGGAGTCGGGAGGTAGAAGGTGGCCAGGCTCGGCGACAGCTTTTGCTGGCTCAACAGACTTATGCAGCCTTTCTGATGGATGAGGCTCGTCAGGCCTGGCTGGCGACACGTAGCAGAGTTTATCAGTGGGGGATAAATCTGGTAAGATGCTACATAGACTCTGTCAGGGGACGTTTCATTCCCAGGTCCTGCCAGGCGTCCCGGGTCCAGCGGGTGTACCACTTACGGATCCTCTGGCCCTCGCGGAAAGCTTTGCCACATACTATGCGGACTTGTATGCTCCCAAGGAATGCGTACACGCTGCCGCAGTTGATAAATTCATAATTGATCTCCTGCCTAAAGCCGTCTCGGATGAGATAAGGGACCGGTTGGACTTACCGCTGACGGATGAGGAGCTGGGTGTGGCGTTGGGGGAATTGAATCCTGGGAAGGCGCCAGGGCCCAATGGGTTCCCTGGTGAATTCTTTAAAAGCTATTTCATGCAACTGGCCCCTCATTATCGATCCGTGGTGGAGGAGGCCCGTGAGAGGGGCTCACTTCCCCCGGACTTGAGACATGCGGAGGTAGTGGTGTTTCATAAGCCGGGTAGGCCCCCGGAGCAACATGCTTCATATCGCCCAATCTCTCTGTTGAATGTGGAGGCAAAACTTCTGGCCAAAGCCCTGGCAAATCGTCTTCTGCCTCATATCGCCACACTGGTCCACCCGGACCAGGCTGGGTTTATGCCCAAGAGGGCAACCAGACATAAAATCAGGCGGGCTCATGTGGCAATGGCGGCTCTCCGGCAGGTGGGGGAACCGGCGGCGCTTCTTTTGGCCAATATGGACAGGGCGTTTGACTCCCTGAGCTGATTATAGCTATTCGCATTGTTGCGACGACTCAATTTTGGGCCGCGCTTCCTTTCCTACCTCATGCTCCTCTACACAGATTTGATGGCGTCGGTGCGGGTGGCCGGCGCGACTTCGTCCACTTTTTCTAGTAGGCGGGGCACACGGCAGGGATGCCCCCTGTCCCCTTATTTATTTGCTCTGGCTATGGAGCCATTGGCTGCATGGGTTCGCATGGATGCACAGGTGTGGGGATTCGAGTGGGCGGAGGGTCTTTCAGATAGAATCGCATTATATGCGGACGACGTCCTTTTCTTTCTCACAGCCTTGGATAAAATGGGGCCGTGGCTACTGCGTATCATGCAGATTTTTGGGGAAACATCTGGATTATATATGAATCCCCGTAAGTCTACGTTATGGATTCTCGGAGATTGGCAGAGCGCGGGTGCGTGGATCTCCTCTGTCCGACTGGCAGTGGGGGGCCTGAAATACCTAGGCATGTTTTTGTTAGATGTGCTGGCGGTCTCCTGGGTGCGTAACCTGGTTCTGGTGTGGGAATGAGTTCGTGACGATATCAGGTCCTGGTCCAGAATGCCCCTGTCCATATATGGCAGATCAGCCATATTTAAGATGGTTGCGCTCCCGCGGCTCCTCTATCAGCTACAGAACCACCCTTATCAGATCCCGTCCCGATGGTTCTGACAGGTGAATGCAGCTCTTGGGCAGTTCTTATGGGAGGGGGGAAGGGTGCGGGTAGCCTTGCGTACCTGCTTTCTGTCCACCTACTGCGGGGGGCTAGCATCCTCCGATATTCTGTCATATTATCAGGCCTCACACCTGTTGGTCCTGAATGAGTGGTGGTACGGCAACAGGGATGACCCAGCATACGCGGTGGAGCGGTGACTTATGGGCCAACACTCGCTACATACACTACTTTACTCAGCCCCATTGCGGGGCTCATTTCTGCCGGCTACACGGGTGGTGTTCCAGATTTGGCGACAGGCACTGTGACGGATGGGGTGGTGGAACACGCTGACCCGGGAAACTCCCCTCTGGGATAATGGGTGCTTACCACAGCTGGCGGCTCTACAAGGATTCCGGGGGTGGGATAATATAGGTATCTCAGTCCTAGGGGATGTGATGAGGGGGCTGACGCTCAAATCATTTCAGGACCTTCAGAAGGAATTCCTCATGCCGCAGTCCCAGTTCTATCGTTATCTTCAATTTAGACACGCCTTGTCTCCCAGCTTGGAGGGGGTGGAGTCCCTGCCAGAATTCAGTCCGCTGGGTTTATGGGGGACCTCAAGGACCATAAAATCTCCCAGATATATCAGTCCCTGGTCACTCACTTCTCTCCCTCGCTTCAGAAACTCCGGGGGGACTGGGAGGGAGATGTGGGTCCTTTGGAGGAGGAAGACTGGACCGAGGCCCTGGCTGCTCCATGAGGGGCGGCCATAGCCATTCGACTCCGCCTCATTCAGTTCAAATACCTACACAGGGTTTATTTTACACGAGCGCGCCTGTGGAGGGCAGGGCTGATAGCCTCTCCTATGTGTCTTAGATGCAGTCGAGAGGAGGGCACATTCATATGCACAGTTTGGCACTGTCCTTCCCTAGACCGTTTTTGGAGGGGAGTGTTTATCTGCCTTTCGGAGGTTCTGGGGTGGGAACTCCCACACACATCGCGTTTGGCTCTGCTTCACGTTATGGAAGGAATAGGAGGCAATATTTACAAGAGGCATCTGATGCAACTGGGCTTTACCTTAGCGAAAAGGGACATTGCAAGGGCATGGAAGGCGCCGAGGGCCCCTCGGTGGCCATGTGGAAGAATGGTTTGGATTTCTGTATGGGGCTGGAACAGCCCATCTTTGTTGCCAGGGGTGCCCGCACAAACATTACAAGATCTGGATGGGCAGATGTTAGAACCACCGCCAGCGACGGATGCCCACCCGCTGGGCTGACTCACATACATATGCTTGGAGGGCGGAGGTGCTGGGTGGGGGGCCCGAGGGGTAGATCCTCCTGCTTTATTTATAAGCTATGCTCAGGAATGTAATGGACTACGTGCGATCGGGGGGGTAGTTGGGGTAAATCGTTACGTAGAAATGTATGTTTTTTTCATTTATGTGAAAAGTGTCAGAGCCACAATATTTGTATGGTTTGATTATGCAGTCATCTCTGGAGAGCAGAGCCCTGCAATCTATGCGAACCTTGACAAATAAAATTTGTTATAAAAAAAAAATGTCAATTGGATCGTGCCTCATACTGAATAACCGCTTTTTAAGGTCTCACAGTGACCAAAATTGCCATTTTACAGACTTTTCTACCTACTCAGAAGCTGCTATTTTGACCGATTTCGGGCAGGAAAATGACTCTAAACACATATTTTAGTTCCAAAAGTGATAATCCATATGCAATAGTTATTTACAGTCAATAGATTAAACATTAAAAAATCACCATTACTGACCATCTGGAGAAACTTTGACAGGTCCGGGGTCATTGTTTTTGACCAGAAAATTGATATTTTGGATTGTACAAAAAATGAATCAAAATGTCAATTGGATCGTGCCTCGTGTTGAAAAACTACTTTTTAAAGCCTCATAGTGACCAAAATTGCCATTTTTACAGACTTTTCCTCCTACTAAGAAGCTTCTATTTTGACAGATTTCAGGCAGGAAAATGACTCTGAACACACTTATTTTAGTTCCAAAATTGATAATTCATATGCAATAGTTATTTACAGTCAAAAGATTAAACATTAAAAAATCGCCATTCCTGACCATCCGGAGTAAGTTCGACAGGTCCGGGGTCATCGTTTTTCATCAGAAATTTTTTTTTTTTAGCTGTACAAAAACTGATTCAAAATGTCAATTGGATTGTGCCTCACGTTGAATAACCAATTTTTAAAGCCTCATTGTGACCAAAATTGCCATTTTTACAGACTTTTCCTCCTACTCAGAAGCTTCTGTTTTGACCGATTTCGGGCAGGAAAATGACTCTAAACACACTTATTTTAGTTCCCAAAGTGATAATTTATATGCAATAGTTATTTACAGTCAAAAGATTACACATTAAAAAATCACCATTCCTGACCATATGGGGAAAGTTTGACAGGTCCGGGGTCATCGTTTTTCACCAGAAAATGGATTTTTTGGACTGTAGAAAAAATGTTTTAAAATGTCAATTGGATCGTGCCTCGTGTTGAAAAACTACTTTTTAATGCCTCATAGTGACCAAAATTGCCATTTTTACAGACTTTTCCTCCTACTAAGAAGCTTCTATTTTGACAGATTTCAGTCAGGAAAATGACTCTGAACACACTTATTTGAGTTCCAAAATTGATAATTCATATGCAATAGTTATTTACAGTCAAAAGATTAAACATTAAAAATCGCCATTCCTGACCATCTGAAGAAAGTTCGACTGGTCCGGGGTCAACGTTTTTCAACAGAAAATTGATTTTTTTGGATGTACAAAAACTGATTCAAATTGTCAATTGGATTGTGCCTCATGTTGAATAACCACTTTTTAAAGCCTCATTGTGACCAAAATTGCCATTTTTACAGACTTTTCCTCCTGCTCAGAAGATTTATTTTGACCGATTTCGGGCAGGAAAATGACTCTAAACACTCTTATTTTAGTTCCAAAAGTGATAATTCATATGCAATAGTTATTTACAGTCAAAAGACTAAACATTAAAAAATCACCATTACTGACCATCTGACCATCGTTTGACAGGTCCTGGGTCATCATTTTTCATCAGAAAATGGATTTTTTGGGACTGTACAAAAAATGATTCAAAATGTCAATTGGATCGTGCCTCGTGTTGAAAAACTACTTTTTAAACCCTCACAGTGACCAAATTTGCCATT
Organism: Calotriton arnoldi; assembly: GCA_963921515.1. NCBI lineage: Eukaryota > Metazoa > Chordata > Amphibia > Caudata > Salamandridae > Calotriton > Calotriton arnoldi. The sequence goes on from CAWUFW010003414.1 coordinate 74,254, forward strand.
TTTACAGACTTTTCCTCCTACTAAGAAGCTTCTATTTTGACAGATTTCAGGCAGGAAAATGACTCTGAACACACTTATTTTAGTTCCAAAATTGATAATTCATATGCAATCGTTATTTACAGTCAAAAGTTTAAATATTAAAAAATCACCATTCCTGACCAACTGGAGAAAGTTTGACAGGTCCGGGGTCATTGTTTTTCTTCAGAAAATTGTTTTTTGGCTGTACAAAAACTGATTCAAAATGTCAATTGTATCTTGCCTTATGTTGAATAACCACTTTTAACCCCTTGGATGCACATGAGGGCCGGGAGCCATCACGCGTCACGGTGGGTGTGTGCGCAGGACGGCCCCCGGCCGTACAAATCCCGCCCACTCATTAGAATCCCTGCACAGCGCAAAAATTCGCACAGCATGCAAGGGGTTAAGGCCTCACAGTGACCAAAATTGCCATTTTTACAGACTTTTCCCCCTACTCAGAAGCTTCTATTTTGACCGATTTCGGGCAGGAAAATGACTCTAAACACACTTATTTTAGTTCCAAAAGTGATAATTCATCTGCAGTAGTTATTTACAGTCAAAAGATTAAACAATAAAAAATCACCATTCCCAACCATTTGGAGAAAGTTTGACAGGTCAGGGGTCATCGTTTTCCATCAGAAAATTGATTTTGTGGACTGTACAAAAAATGATTCAAAATGTCAATTGGATTGTGCCTCATGTTGAATAGCCACTTTTTAAAGCCTCACAGTGACCAAAATTGCCATTTTTACAGACTTTTCCTCCTACTCAGAAGCTTCTATTTTGACTGATTTCGGGCAGGAAAATGACTCTAAAAACACTTATTTTAGTTCCAAAAGTGATAATTCATATTCTATAGTTATTTACAATCAAAAGCTTAAACGTTAAAAAGCACCATTACTGGCCATCTGGAGAAAGTTTGACAGGTCAGGGGTCATCGTTTTTCATCAGAAAATTGATTTTTTGGACTGTACAAAAACTGATTCAAAATGTCAATTGGATTATGCCTCATGTTGAATAACCACTTTTTAAAGCCTCATTGTGACCAAAATTGCCATTTTTACATACTTTTCCTTCTACTCAGAAGCTTCTATTTTGACCGATTTCAGGCAGGAAAATGACTCTAAGCACACTTATTTTAGTTCCAAAAGTGATAATTCATCTGCAATAGTTATTTACAGTCAAAAGATTAAACATTAAAAAATCACCATTCCTGACCATCTGGAGAAAGTACGACAGGTCTGGAGTTATTGTTTTTCACAAGAAAATTTATTATTTGGACTGTACAAAAATTGATTCAAAATGTCAATTGGATCGTGCCTCATGTTGGATAACCACTTTTTAAAGCCTCACAGTGACCAAAATTGCCATTTTTACAGACTTTTCCTCCTACTCTGAAGCTCCTATTGAGACGGATTTCGGGCAGGAAAATGACTCTAAACATACTTATTTTAGTTCCAAAAGTGATAATTCATATGCTATAGTTATTTACAGTCAAAAGATTAAACATTAAAAAATCACCATTCCTGACCATCCGGAGTAAGTTCGACAGGTCCGGGGTCATCGTTTTTCATCAGAAAATTGATTTTTTTGGCTGTACATAAACTGATTCAAAATGTCAATTGGATTGTGCCTCATGTTGAATAACCACTTTTTATAGCCTCATTGTGACCAAAATTGTAGTTTTTACAGACTTTTCCTCCTACTCAGAAGCTACTATTTTGATCAATTTCGGGCAGGAAAATGACTCTAAACACACTTATTTTAGTTCCAATAGTGATAATTCATATGCAATAGTTATTTACAGTCAAAAGATTAAACATTAAAAACCACCATTCCTGACCATCTGGAGAAAGTTTGACAGGTCCGGGGTCATCGTTTTTTAAAAGAAAATTGATTTTTGGACAGGACTAAAAATGTTTCCAAATGTCAATTGGATAGTGCCTCACGTTGAATAACCAATTTTTAAAGCCTCATTGTGACCAAAATTGCCATTTTTACAGACTTTTCCTCCTACTTAGAAGCTTCTGTTTTGACCGATTTCGGGCAGGAAAATGACTCTAAACACACTTATTTTAGTTCCCAAAGTGATAATTTATATGCAATAGTTATTTACAGTCAAAAGATTACACATTAAAAAATCACCATTCCTGACCATATGGGGAAAGTTTGACAGGTCCGGGGTCATCGTTTTTCACCAGAAAATGGATTTTTTGGACTGTAGAAAAAATGTTTTAAAATGTCAATTGGATCGTGCCTCATTTTGGATAACCACTTTTTAAAGCCTCACAGTGACCAAAATTGCAATTTTTACAGACTTTTCCTCCTACTCAGAAGCTTCTATTGAGACTGATTTCGGGCAGGAAAATGACTATAAACACACTTATTTTAGTTCCCAAGGTGATAATTTATATGCAATAGTTATTTACAGCAAAAAAAAATAAACATTAAAAAATGACCATTCCTGACCATCTGGAGAAAGTTTGACAGGTCCGGGGTCATCGTTTTTCACCAGAAAATGGATTTTTTGGACTGTAGAAAAAATGTTTTAAAATGTCAATTGGATCGTGCCTCATGTTGAATAACCACTTTGTAAAGCATCACAGTGACCAAAATTGCCATTTTTACATACTTTTCCTCCTATTCAGAAGCTTCTATTTTGACCCATTTTTGGCAGGAAAATGACTCTAAACACTCTTATTTTAGTTCCAAAAGTGATAATTCATATGCAATAGTTATTTACAGTCAAAAGACTAAACATTAAAAAATCACCATTACTGACCATCTGGAAGAAGTTTGACAGGTCCGAGGTCATCATTTTTCAACAGAAAATTGATTTTTTTGGATGTACAAAAACTGATTCAAATTGTCAATTGGATCGTGCCTCATGTTGAATAACTACTTTTTAAAGCCTCATTGTAAAAATCACCATTCCTGACCAACTGGAGAAAGTTTGACAGGTCCTGGGTCATCATTTTTCATCAGAAAATGGATTTTTTTTGACTGTACAAAAAATGATTCAAAATGTCAATTGGATCGTGCCTTGTGTTGAAAAACTACTTTTTAAAGCCTCACAGTGACCACAATTGCCATTTTTACAGACTTTTCCTCCTACTAAGAAGCTTCTATTTTGACAGATTTCAGGCAGGAAAATGACTCTGAACACACTTATTTTAGTTCCAAAATTGATAATTCATATGCAATCGTTATTTACAGTCAAAAGTTTAACATTAAAAAATCACCATTCCTGACCAACTGGAGAAAGTTTGGCAGGTCCGGGGTCATCGTTTTTCTTCAGAAAATTGTTTTTTGGGCTGCACAAAATCTGATTCAAAATGTCAATTGGATTGTGCCTCATGTTGAATGACCACTTTTTAAAGCCTCACAGTGACCAAAATTGACATTTTTACATACTTTCCTCCTACTCATAAGCTTCTACTTTGACCGCTTTCGGGCAGGAAAATGACTCTAAACACACTTATTTTAGTTCCAAAAGTGATAATTCATATACAATAGTTATTTACAGTCAAAAGATTAAACATTAAAAAATCACCATTCCCAACCACCTGGAGAAAGTACGACAGGTCCGGGGTCATCGTTTTTATCAGAAAATTGATTTTTTGCTGCACAAAAAATTATTCAAAATGTTAATTAGATCGTGCCTAATGTTGAATAACCACTTTTTAAAGCCTCACAGTGACCAAAATGGCAATTTTTACATACTTTTCCTCCTACTCATAAGCTTCTACTTTGACCGCTTTCGGGCAGGAAAATGACTCTAAACACACTTATTTTAGTTCCAAAATTGATAATTCATATGCAATAGTTATTTACAGTCAAAAGATTAAACATTAAAAAATCACCATTACTGACCATCTGGAGAAAGTTTGACAGGTCCGGGGTCATCGTTTTTCATGAGAAAATTGATTTTTTGGACTGTACAAAAAATGATTCTAAATGTCAATTGGATCGTGCCTCATGTTGAATAGCCACTTTTTAAAGCTTCACAGTGAACAAAATTGCCATTTTTACAGACTTTTCCTCCTACTCAGAAGCTTCTATTTTGACCGATATCGGGCAGGAAAATGACTCTAAAAACACTTATTTTAGTTCCAAAAGTGATAATTCATATTCTATAGTTATTTTCAATCAAAAGCTTAAACATTAAAAAAGCACCATTACTGGCCATCTGGAGAAAATTTGACAGGTCGTTTTTCATCAGAAAATTGATTTTTGGACTGTACAAAAACTGATTCAAAATGTCAATTGGATTGTGCCACATGTTGAATAACCACTTTTAAAGCCTCATTGTGACCAAAATTGCCATTTTTACATACTTTTCCCCCTACTCAGAAGCTTCTATTTTGAACGATTTCTGGCAGGAAAATGACTCTAGGAACACTTATTTTAGTTCCAAAAGTGATAATTCATCTGCAATAGTTATTTACAGTCAAAAGATTAAACATTAAAAAATCACCATTCCTGACCATCTAGAGAAAGTACGACAGGTCTGGAGTTATTGTTTTTCACAAGAAAATTTATTATTTGGACTGTACAAAAATTGATTGAAAATGTCAATTGGATCGTGCCTCATGTTGAATAACCAATTTTGAAGCCTCACGTGACCAAAGTTGCCATTTTTACATACTTTTCCCCCTACTCACAAGCTTCTATTTTGATCGATTTCGGGCAGGAAAATGACTCTAAACACACTTATTTTAGTTCCATCAGTGATAATTCATATGCAATAGTTATTTACAGTCAAAAGATTAAACATTAAAAAATGACCATTCCTGACCATCTGGAGAAAGTTTGACAGGTCCGGCGTCATCGTTTTTTTAAAGAAAATGGATTTTTTGGACTGTACAAAAATGTTTCAAAATGTCAATTGGATCGTGCCTCATGTTGGATAACCACTTTTAAAGCCTCACAGTGACCAATATTGCCATTTTTACAGACTTTGCCTCCTACTCAGAAGCTGCTATTTTGACCGATTTCGGGCAGGAAAATGACTCTAAACACACTTATTTTAGTTCCAAAAGTGATAATTCATATGCTATAGTTATTCTCAGTCAAAAGATTAAACATTCAAAAATGACCATTACTGACCATCTGGAGAAAGTTTGACAGGTCCGGGGTCAATGTTTTTATCAGAAAATTGACTTTTGGAATCTACAAAAAATGATTCAAAATGTCAGTCGGATCGTGCGTCATGTTGAATAACCACTTTTAAACGTCTCACAGTGACCAAAATTGCCATTTTTACAGACTTTTCCTCCTGCTCAGAAGATTCTATTTTAACCGATTTCAGGCTGGAAAATGACTCTAAACACACTTATTTTAGTTCCAAAAGTGATAATTCATATGCAATAGTTATTTACAGTCAAAAGATTAAACATTAAAAACCACCATTCCTGACCATCTGGAGAAAGTTCGACAGGTCCGGGGTCATCGTTTGTCATCAGAAAATTGATTTTTGGACTGTACAAAAAATGATTCAAAATGTCAATTGGATCGTGCCTCATGTTGAGTAACCACTTTTTAAAGCCTCACAGTGACCAAAATTGCCATTTTTACATACTTTTCCCCTACTCAGAAGATTCTATTTTGACCGATTTCGGGCAGGAAAATGACTCTAGGAACACTTATTTTAGTTCCAAAAGTGATAATTCATCTGCAATAGTTATTTACAGTCAAAAGATTAAACATTAAAAATCACCATTCCTGACCATCTAGAGAAAGTACGACAGGTCTGGAGTTATTGTTTTTCACAAGAAAATTTATTATTTGGACTGTACAAAAATTGATTGAAAATGTCAATTGGATCGTGCCTCATGTTGAATAACCAATTTTGAAGCCTCACGTGACCAAAGTTGCCATTTTTACATACTTTTCCCCCTACTCAAAAGCTTCTATTTTGATCGATTTCGGGCAGGAAAATGACTCTAAACACACTTATTTTAGTTCCATCAGTGATAATTCATATGCAATAGTTATTTACAGTCAAAAGATTAAACATTAAAAAATGACCATTCCTGACCATCTGGAGAAAGTTTGACAGGTCCGGCGTCATCGTTTTTTAAAAGAAAATGGATTTTTTGGACTGTACAAAAAATGTTTCAAAATGTCAATTGGATCGTGCCTCATGTTGGATAACCACTTTTTAAAGCCTCACAGTGACCAATATTGCCATTTTTACAGACTTTGCCTCCTACTCAGAAGCTGCTATTTTGACCGATTTCGGGCAGGAAAATGACTCTAAACACACTTATTTTAGTTCCAAAAGTGATAATTCATATGCTATAGTTATTCTCAGTCAAAAGATTAAACATTCAAAAATGACCATTACTGACCATCTGGAGAAAGTTTGACAGGTCCGGGGTCAATGTTTTTATCAGAAAATTGACTTTTTGGAATCTACAAAAAATGATTCAAAATGTCAGTCGGATCGTGCGTCATGTTGAATAACCACTTTTTAAGGTCTCACAGTGACCAAAATTGCCATTTTTACAGACTTTTCCTCCTGCTCAGAAGATTCTATTTTAACCGATTTCAGGCTGGAAAATGACTCTAAACACACTTATTTTAGTTCCAAAAGTGATAATTCATATGCAATAGTTATTTACAGTCAAAAGATTAAACATTAAAAACCACCATTCCTGACCATCTGGAGAAAGTTCGACAGGTCCGGGGTCATCGTTTGTCATCAGAAAATTGATTTTTGGACTGTACAAAAAATGATTCAAAATGTCAATTGGATCGTGCCTCATGTTGAGTAACCACTTTTTAAAGCCTCACAGTGACCAAAATTGCCATTTTTACAGACTTTTCCACATACTCAGAAGCTTCTATTTTGACCGATTTCGGGGAGGAAAATGACTCTAAACACACTTAGTTTAGTTCCAAAAGTAATAGTTCATATGCATAGTTATTTACAGTCAAAAGATTAAACATTCATAAATCACCATTCCTGACCATCTGGAGAAAGTATGACAGGTCTGGAGTTATTGTTTTTCACAAGAAAATTTATTATTTGGACTACAAAAATTGATTCAAAATGTCAATTGGATCGTGCCTCATGTTGAATAACCGCTTTTTAAGGTCTCACAGTGAACAAAATTGCTATTTTTACAGACTTTTCCTCCTGCTCAGAAGATTCTATTTTAACCGATTTCAGGCAGGAAAATGACTCTAAACACACTTATTTTAGTTCCAAAAGTGATAATTCATATGCAATAGTTATTTACAGTCAAAAGATTAAACATTAAGAAATCACCATTCCTGACCATCTGGAGAAAGTTTGGCAGGTCTGGGTCATCGTTTTTCATCAGAAAATTGATTTTTTGGACTGTACAAAAATGATTCTAAATGTCAATTGGATCGTGCCTCATGTTGAATAACCACTTTGTAAAGCATCACAGTGACCAATATTGCCATTTTTACATACTTTTCCTCCTATTCAGAAGCTTCTATTTTGACCCATTTTTGGCAGGAAAATGACTGAAAGCACACTTATTTTAGTTCCAAAAGTGATAATTCATATGCAACAGTTATTTGCAGTTAAAAGATTAAACATTATAAAACCACCATTCCTGACCATCTGGAGAAAGTTCGACAGGTCCAGGGTCATGGTTTTTCATCAGAAAATTGATTTTTTGGACTGTACAAAAATTGATTCAAAATGTCAATTGGATCGTGCCCCATGTTGAGTAACTACTTTTTAAAGCATCACAGTGACCAAAATTGCGATTTTTACAGACTTTTCCACTTTCTCAGAAGCTTCTATTTTGACCCATTTCGGGAGGAAAATGACTCTAAACACACTTAGTTTAGTTCAAAAGTAATAATTCATATGCAATAGTTATTTACAGTCAAAAGATTAAACATTCAAAAATGACCATTACCAACCATCTGGAGAAAGCTTGACAGGTCCAGGGTCATGGTTTTTCATCAGAAAATTGATTTTTAGACTGTGCAAAAATTGATTCAAATTGTCAATTGGATCGTGCCTCATGTTGAATTAACCGCTTTTTAAGGTCTCAAAATTTCCATTTTGACAGACTTTTCCTCCTACTCAGAAGATTCTATTTTGACCGATTTCGGGAAGGAAAATGACTCTAAACACACTTATTTTAGTTCCAAAAGTGATAATTCGTATGCAAAGTTATTTACAGTCAAAAGATTAAACATTAAAAAACGACCATTCCTGACCATCTGGAGAAAGTTTGACAGGTCCGGGGTCATCGTTTTTAAAAGAAAATTGATTTTTGGACTTTACAAAAAATGTTTCAAAATGTCAATTGGATCTTGCCTCATGTTGGATAACCACTTTTAAAGCCTCACAGTGACCAAAATTGCCATTTTTACAGACTTTTCCACTGACTCAGAAGCTTCTATTTTGACCGATTTCGGGAAGAAAATGACTCTAAACACACTTATCATAGTTCCAAAAGTGATAATTCATGTGCAATAGTTATTTATAGTAAAAGAATAAACATTAAAAAATGACCATTCCTATCCATCGGGAGAAAGGTTGACAGATCCGGGGTCATCGTTTTTAAAAGAAAATTGATTTTTGGACTGTACAAAAAATGATTCAAAATGTCAATTGGATTGTGCCTCATGTTGGATAACCACTTTTTAAAGCCTAACAGTGACCAAAATTGCCATTTTTACAAACTTTTCCTCCTACTCTAAGCTTCTATTGAGACCAATTTCGGGCAGGAAAATGACTCTAAACACACTTATTTTAGTTACAAAAGTGATAATTCATATACTATAGTAATTTACAGTTAAAAGTATAAACATTAAAAAATCAACATTCCTGACCATCTGGAGAAAGTTTGACAGGTCCAGGGTCATCGTATTTCATCAGAAAATAGATTTTTTTGGCTGTACAAAATCTGATTAAACATGTCAATTGGATTGTGCCTCATGTTGAATAACCACTTTTTAAAGCCTCACAGTGACCAAAATTGCCATTTTTACATACTTTTCCTCCTACTCAGAAGCTTCTATTTTGACCGATTTTGGGCAAGAATGTGGCTCTAAACACACTTATTTTAGTTCCAAAAGTGATAATTCATATGCAATGGTTATTTACAGTCAAAATATTAAACATTAAAAAATCACCATTCCTGACCATCTGGAGAAAGTTTGACAGGTCCAGGGTCATCGTATTTCATCAGAAAATTGATTTTTTGGGCTGTACAAAATCTGATTAAAAATGTCAATTGGATTGTGCCTCATGTTGAATAACCACTTTTTAAGGTCTCACAGTGACCAAAAATTGCCATTTTTACAGACTTTTCCTCCTGCTCACAATATTCTATTTTGACCGATTTCTGGCAGGAAAATGACTCTAAACATGCTTATTTTAGTTCCAAAAGTGATAATTCATATGCTATAGTCATTTACAATCAAAAGATTAAACATTAAAAAATCACCATTACTAACCATCTGGAGAAAGTTTGACAGGTCCGGGGTCAAGGTTTTTATCCCAAAATTGATTTTTGGACTATACCAAAAATGATTCAAAATGTCAATCGGATTGTGCCTCATGTTGAATAACCGCTTTTTAAGGTCTCACAGTGACCAAAATTGCCATTTTTACAGATTTTTCCTCCTGCTCAGAAGATTCTATTTTAACCGATTTCAAGCAGGAAAATGACTCTAAACACACTTATTTTAGTTCCAAAAGTGATAATTCATATGCTATAGTAATTTACAGTTAAAAGTATAAACATTAAAAAATCACCATTCCTGACCATCTGGAGAAAGTTTGACAGGTCCAGGGTCCTCGTATTTCATCCGAAAATTGATTTTTTTGGCTGTACAAAATCTGATTAAAAATGTCAATTGGATTGTGCCTCATGTTGAATAAACACTTTTTAAAGCCTCCCAGTGACCAAAATTGCCATTTTTACATACTTTTCCTCCTACTCAGAAGCTTCTATTTTGACCGATTTTGGGCAAGAATGTGGCTCTAAACACACTTATTTTAGTTCCAAAAGTGATAATTCATATGCAATAGTTATTTACAGTCAAAAAATTAAACATTAAAAAATCACCATTCCTGACCATCTGGAGAAAGTTTGACAGGTCCAGGGTCATCGTATTTCATCAGAAAATTGATTTTTTTGGCTGTACAAAATCTGATTAAAAATGTCAATTGGATTGTGCCTCATGTTGAATAACCACTTTTTAAGGTCTCACAGTGACCAAAAATTGCAATTTTACAGACTTTTCCTCCTGCTCACAATATTCTATTTTGACCGATTTCTGGCAGGAAAATGACTCTAAACATACTTATTTTAGTTCCAAAAGTGATAATTCATATGCTATAATCATTTACAATCAAAAGATTAAACATTAAAAAATCACCATTACTAACCATCTGGAGAAAGTTTGACAGGTCCGGGGTCAAGGTTTTTTATCAGAAAATTGATTTTTGGACTATACAAAAAATGATTCAAAATGTCAATCGGATCGTGCCTCATGTTGAATAACCGCTTTTTAAGGTCTCACAGTGACCAAAATTGCCATTTTTACAGATTTTTCCTCCTGCTCAGAAGATTCTATTTTAACCGATTTCAAGCAGGAAAATGACTCTAAAGACACTTATTTTAGTTCCAAAAGTGATAATTCATCTGCAATATTTATTTACAGTCAAAGATTAAACATTAAGAAATCACCATTCCTGACCATCTGGAGAAAGTTTGGCAGGTCCGGGGTCATCGTTTTTCATCAGAAAATTGATTTTTGGACTGTCCAAAAGATGATTCAAAATGTCAATTGGATCGTGCCTCATGTTGGATAACCACTTTTTAAAGCCTAACAGTGACCAAAATTGCCATTTTTACAAACTTTTCCTCCTACTCTAAGCTTCTATTGAGACCAATTTCGGGCAGGAAAATGACTCTAAACACACTTATTTTAGTTCCAAAAGTGATAATTCATATGCTATAGTAATTTACAGTTAAAAGTATAAACATTAAAAAATCACCATTCCTGACCATCTGGAGAAAGTTTGACAGGTCCAGGGTCATTGTTTTTCATCGTTTTTCATCAGAAAATTAATTTTTTTGGCTGTACAAAAACTGATTCAAAATGTCTATTGGATTGTCCCTCATGTTGAATAACCACTTTTCAAAGCATCATTGTGACCAAAATTGGCATTTTTACAGACTTTTCCCCCTACTCAGAGGCTTCTATTTTGACCGATTTCGGGCAGGAAAATGACTATAAACACACCTATTTTAGTTCCAAAAGTGATAATTCATATGCAATAGTTATTTACAGTCAAAATATTACACATTAAAAAATCACCATTCCTGACCATCTGGAGAAAGTTTGACAGGTCCAGGGTCATCGTATTTCATCAGAAAATTGATTTTTTGGGCTGTACAAAATCTGATTAAAAATGTCAATTGGATTGTGCCTCATGTTGAATAACCACTTTTTAAAGCCTCACAGTGACCAAAATTGCCATTTTTACATACTTTTCCTCCTACTCAGAAGCTTCTATTTTGACCGATTTTGGGCAAGAATGTGGCTCTAAACACACTTATTTTAGTTCCAAAAGTGATAAATCATATGCAAAAGTTATTTACAGTCAAAATATTAAACATTAAAAAATCACCATTCCTGACCATCTGGAGAAAGTTTGACAGGTCTGGGGTCATCGTTTTTCATCAGAAAATTGATTTTTTTGGCTGTACAAAATCTGATTAAAAATGTCAATTGGATTGTGCCTCATGTTGAATAACCACTTTTTAAGGTATCACAGTGACCAAAAATTGCCATTTTTACAGACTTTGCCTCCTGCTCAGAAGATTCTATTTTGACCGATTTCGGGCAGGAAAATGACTCTAAACACACTTATTTTAGTTCCAAAAGTGATAATTCATATGCAATAGTTATTTACAGTCAAAAGATTAAACATTAAAAAATCACAATTACTGACCATCTGCAGAAAGTTTGACAGGTCAGGGGTCATCGTTTTTGGACTGTACAAAAAATGATTCAGAATGTCAATTGGATCGTGCCTCATGTTGAATAACCACTTTTTAAAGCCTCACAGTGACCAAAATTGCCATTTTTACAGACTTTGCCTCCTACTCAGAAACTGCTATTTTGACCGATTTCGGGCAGGAAAATGACTCTAAACACAATTATTTTAGTTCCAAAATTGATAATTCATATGCTATTGTTATTTACAGTCAAAAGATGAAACATTCAAAAATGACCATTATTGACCATCTGGAGAAAGTTTGACAGGTCCGCGGTCAATGTTTTTATCAGAAAATTGACTTTTTGGAATGTACAAAAAATGATTCAAAATGTCAGTCGGATCGTGCCTCATGTTGAATAACCACTTTTTAAAGCCTCACAGTGACCAAAATTGCCATTTTTACAGACTTTGCCTCCTACTCAGAAGCTTCTATTTTGACCGATTTTGGGCAAGAAAGTGGCTCTAAACACACTTATTTTAGTTCCAAAAGTTATAATTCATATGCAATAGTTATTTACAGTCAAAAGATTAAACATTAAAAAATCACCATTCCTGACCATCTAGAGAAAGTTTGACAGGTCCGGGGTCATCGTTTTTCATCAGAAAATTGATTTTTTTGGCTGTACAAAATCTGATTAAAAATGTCAATTGGATTGTGCCTCATGTTGAATAACCACTTTTTAAAACCTCACAGTGACCAAAATTGCCATTTTTACATAATTTTCCTCCTACTCAGAAGCTTCTATTTTGACCCATTTATGGCAGGAAAATGACTGAAAGCACACTTATTTTAGTTCCAAAAGTGATAATTCATATCCAATAGTTATTTACAGTCAAAAGATTAAACATTAAAAATCACCATTCCTGACCATCTGGAGAAAGTTTGACTGGTCCGGGGTCATCGTTTTTCATCCAAAAATTGATTTTTTGGACTGTACAAAAAATGATTCAAAATGTCAATTGGATCGTGCCTCATGTTGAAAAAACACTTTTTAAAGCCTCATAGTGACCAAATTGCCTTTTTTACAGACTTTTCCTCCTGCTCAGAAGATCTATTTTGACCGATTTCGTGCAGGAAAATGACTCGAAACACACTTATTTTAGTTCCAAAAGTGATAAGCAATAGTTATTTACAGTCAATAGATTAAACATTAAAAAATCACCATTACTGACCATCTGGAGAAAGTTTGACAGGTCCGGGGTCATGGTTTTTCATCAGAAAATTGTTTTTTTTGGACTGTACAAAAAATGTTTCAAAATGTCAATTGGATCGTGCCTCATGTTGGATAACCACTTTTTAAAGCCTAACAGTGACCAAAATTGCCATTTTTACAAACTTTTCCTCCTACTCTAAGCTTCTATTGAGACCAATTTCGGTCAGGAAAATGACTCTAAACACACTTATTTTAATTCCAAAAGGGATAATTCATATGCTATAGTTATTTACAGTCAAAAGATTAAACATAAAAAATCACCATTCCTGACCATCCAGAGTAAGTTCGACAAGTCCGCAGTCATCGTTTTTCATCATAAAATTGATTTTTTTGGAGTGTGCAAAAAATGATTCAAAATGTCAATTGGATCGTGCCTCATGTTGAATAACCACTTTTTAAAGCCTCACAGTGACCAAAATTGCCATTTTTACAGACTTTTCCTCCTACTCAGAAGCTTCTATTTTGACCGATTTCAAGCAGGAAAATGACTCTAAACACACTTATTTTAGTTCCAAAAGTGATAATTCATATGCCATAGTTATTTACAGTTAAAAGAATAAACATTAAAAAATCACCATTCCTGACCATCCAGAGTAAGTTCGACAAGTCCGCAGTCATCGTTTTTCATCAGAAAATTAATTTTTTGGGCTGTACAAAAACTGATTCAAATTGTCAATTGGATTGTGCCTCAAGTTGAATAACCACTTTTTAAAGTCTCACAGTGACCAAAATTGCCATTTTTACATACTTTTCCTCCTACTCAGAAGCTTCTATTTTGACCCATTTTTGGCAGGAAAATGACTGTAAGCACACTTATTTTACTTCCAAAAGTGATAATTCATATCCAATAGTTATTTACAGTCAAAAGATTAAACATTAAAAAATCACCATTCCTGACCATCTGGAGAAAGTTCGGCTGGTCCGGGGTCATCGTTTTTCATCAGAAAATTGATTTTTTGGGATGTATAAAAACTGATTCAAATTGTCAATTGGATTGTGCCTCATGTTGAATAACCACTTTTTAAAGCCTCATTGTGACCAAAAATTGCCATTTTTACAGACTTTTCCTCCTGCTCACAATATTCTATTTTGACCGATTCGGGCAGGAAAATGACTCTAAACACACTTATTTTAGTTCCAAAAGTGATAATTCATATACTATAATTATTTACAGTCAAAAGATTAAACATTAAAAAATCACAATTACTGACCATCTGCAGAAGGTTTGACAGGTCAGGGGTCATCGTTTTTGGACTGTACAAAAAATAATTCAGAATGTCAATTGGATCGTGCCTCATGTTGAATAACCACTTTTTAAAGCCTCACAGTGACCAAAATTGCCATTTTTACAGACTTTGCCTCCTACTCAGAAGCTGCTATTTTGACCGATTTCGGGCAGGAAAATGACTCTAAACACAATTATTTTAGTTCCAAAAGTGATAATTCATATCCAATAGTTATTTACAGGCAAAAGATTAAACATTAAAAAATCACCATTCCTGACCATCTGGAGAAAGTTCGACTGGTCCGGGGTCATCGTTTTTCATCCAAAAATTGATTTTTGGACTGTACAAAAATGATTCAAAATGTCAATTGGATCGTGCCTCATGTTGAATAACCACTTTTAAAAGCCTCACAGTGACCAAATTGCCATTTTTACAGACTTTGCCTCTTACTCAGAAGCTGCTATTTTGACCGGTTTCGGGCAGGAAAATGACTCTAAACACACTTAGTTTAGTTCCAAAAGTGATAATTCATATGCTATAGTTATTTACAGTCAAAAGATTAAACATAAAAAAATCACCATTCCTGACCATCTGGAGAAAGTTCGACAGGTCCGGGGTCATCGTTTTTCATTAGAAAATTTAATTATTGGACTGTACTAAAGATGATTCAAAATGTCAATTGGATCGTGCCTCATGTTGAATAACCACTTTTGAAGCCTCACAGTGACCAAAATTGCCATTTTTACAGACTTTTCCACATACTCAGAAGCTTCTATTTTGACCGATTTCGGGAGGAAAATGACTCTAAACACACTTAGTTTAGTTCCAAAAGAAATAATTCATATGCAATAGTTATTTACAGTCAAAAGATTAAACATTCATAAATCACCATTCCTGACCATCTAGAGAAAGTTTGACAGGCCCGGGGTCATCATTTTTCATCAGAAAATTGATTTTTTGGATGTACAAAAACTGATTCAAAATGTCAATTGGATTGTGCCTCATGTTCAATAACCACTTTTTAAAGCCTCATTGTGACCAAAATTGCCATTTTTACAGACTTTTCCTCCTGCTCAGAAGATCTATTTTGACCGATTTCGGGCAGGAAAACGACTCGAAACACACTTATTTTAGTTCCAAAAGTGATAAGCAATAGTTATTTACAGTCAATAGATTAAACATTAAAAAATCACCATTACTGACCATCTGGAGAAAGTTTGACAGGTCCGGGGTCATGGTTTTTCATCTGAAAATTGTTTTTTTGGACTGTACAAAAAATGTTTCAAAATGTCAATTGGATCGTGCCTCATGTTGGATAACCACTTTTTAAAGCCTAACAGTGACCAAAATTGCCATTTTTACAAACTTGTACTCCTACTCTAAGCTTCTATTGAGACCAATTTCGGGCAGGAAAATGACTCTAAACACACTTATTTTAATTCCAAAAGTGATAATTCATATGCTATAGTTATTTACAGTCAAATGATTAAACAATAAAAAAATCACCATTCCTGACCATCTGGAGAAAGTTTGACAGGTCCGGGGTCATCGTTTTTCATCAGAAAATTAATTTTTGGGCTGTACAAAAACTGATTCAAATTGTCAATTGAATTGTGCCTCATGTTGAATAACCACTTTTCAAAGCCTCATTGTGACCAAAATTTGCATTTTTACAGACTTTTCCCCTACTCAGAGGCTTCTATTTTGACCGATTTCTGGCAGGAAAATGACTATAAACACACCTATTTTAGTTCCAAAAGTGATAATTCATATGCAATAGTTATTTACAGTCAAAATATTAAACATTAAAAATCACCATTCCTGACCATCTGGAGAAAGTTTGACAGGTCCAGGGTCATCGTATTTCATCAGAAAATTGATTTTTTTGGCTGTACAAAATCTGATTAAAAATGTCAATTGGATTGTGCCTCAAGTTGAATAACCACTTTTTAAAGCCTCACAGTGACCAACATTGCCATTTTTTCATACTTTTCCTCCTACTCAGAAGCTTCTATTTTGACCGATTTTGGGCAATAATGTGGCTCTAAACACACTTTTTTAGTTCCAAAAGTGATAATTCATATGCAAAAGTTATTTACAGTCAAAATATTAAACATTACAAAATCACCATTCCTGACCATCTGGAGAAAGTTTGACAGGTCCGGGGTCATCGTTTTTCATCAGAAAATTGATTTTTTGGGCTGTACAAAATTTGATTAAAAATATCAATTTGATTGTACCTCATGTTGAATAACCACTTTTTAAAGCCTCACAGTGACCAAAATTGCCATTTTTACATACTTTTCCTCCTACTCAGAAGCTTCTATTTTGACCCATTGTTGGCAGGAAAATGACTGTAAGCACACTTATTTTACTTCCAAAAGTGATAATTCATATCCAATAGTTATATACAGTCAAAAGATTAAACATTAAAAATCACCATTCCTGACCATCTGGAGAAAGTTCGGCTGGTCCGGGGTCATCGTTTTTCATCAGAAAATTGATTTTTTCGGATGTATAAAAACTGATTCAAATTGTCAATTAGATTGTGCCTCATGTTGAATAACCACTTTTTAAAGCCTCATTGTGTCCAAAAATTGCCATTTTTACAGACTTTTCCTCCTGCTCACAATATTCTATTTTGACCGATTCGGGCAGGAAAATGACTCTAAACACACTTATTTTAGTTCCAAAAGTGATAATTCATATACTATAATTATTTACAGTCAAAAGTTTAAACATTAAAAAATCACCATTACTGACCATCTGGAGAAAGATTGACAGGTTCGGGGTCATTGTATTTTATCAGAAAATTGATTTTTTGGACTGTACAAAAAATGAATCAAAATGTCAATTGGATCGTGCCTCGTGTTGAATAACCACTTTTTAAGGTCTCACAGTGACCAAAATTGCCATTTTTACAGACTTTTCCACATACTCAGAAGCTTCTATTTTGACCGATTTTGGGGAGGAAAATGACTCTAAACACACTTAGGGGGATATTCACAAGAACGTGTGCTAAATATCACCAGAAAATGTTAACGCAACTTTACACATCGCAGCCTATCACGGGAAAATAACCCTGTGTTAACCTGGAATTCACAATACGGCTGTACCATGCGATAGTCTCCCGAAACCGCGGCCAATGTCCTCGATACAACCACCTCGACGGAGATAAAAACACAAACCCCAACACCAAAAAACATGCGGTGATCCCATTCGCGAGGAGGAAAGCAGCGATAAGCAGCGAAAGGCCCGCAACACATATACGGCATGCGGGAATAAGCACAACAAAAGCAGGAAAAAGAAAGACAAACCAAACAGAAAACAGCGAAGCACAATGGAGGCTGTCGGAGCCAGCACACAACCCCACAAGCACCATTAGCAACAAAACATTAGACATGGCAGGCCATCGTGGTCAAGGTGAATGCAGCCCGAGAGCGGAGGTGGGACAATGGCAGAAAACCAGAACAGCTGGAATGATGCGAAATGCACAAACAAGCACAAACACGCCAACAACCACAAGGCAGCAATGCTCACTGGAGGTGGGAGTCCAGCGCCACACCAGGAGCTGGATGACATGGAGGAAATGGTGTCCACCACCTCAGTCTGGAGATGGTGGCAGGACTCGGGGCCCGGAAACTGCTTAAAATCAACAGACACAACAGCAACATGGATAGGAAACACCAGGGACTGGGGGTACGGTGGGAGATGGCCACAATGGCACACATGCACAATTAAGCACACCACAACTGCAGACAAACCATGCCCAAGAGGAACGACACCAACCAAGAGCACAAGTCACACAAGTCGGCAATATCACACCACTGAAGAAGCACAGAAGTGAAAACCACACTGCCTGAAAGGGAGAAGTGTGAGCCAAATCAGAGCTGAAGGGACATCTCACACACAATGCAGCACACACACATAGGAAGCAGAGCACCCCAACATCGAACACAATGTGGAACAAACACCAACATCTGCACAACCGAACACAGGAGACAAGTGCACCCGCTTGTGGCCGGTAAATGGCCATATGCATCTGGCAAACCACGAAACAGGGACATGGTAATGCACAAGTACCAACCCACAGCCCTGATGGGGCAGCAATGCATGTAAGGCAGGGACCCAGATAGGCCGTGACACACACATTGGCATACAAATAAACACTCAACACAGTTGGAGACAAGTGAACGTGCGGAAACTTTATCAACAATTGCGTGTCATTACCGCCAAGGGAAGTGCCACGACATGCAGACCAATGCAGCAGCATGTCTGAATGAGGAACGTTGGAACGCACCCATGTCCACTCCCGGGGAGTCCATCACCAACACAAGTCATTGCCATCATACGTATGTTGTCTGCGCATGGATCAGGAGTCCAGGCCAATGCAGACATGTCCACTGTCTCCCAGGAACATGTGACCAGATCCCCAACATGCAACCAGGCGTCGGGACACGTGCAATGGGTCACATGCAGTCCTGGCTGTAGGTACCTGGTCACTCGTCCAGGAACGCGAGTGCAGCAGCGTAGGCCAACATTTCCAATGCGAGATCGTTGTCCACCACATCTGACATGTTGGCGATGTAACCCATCAGCTGTCCCGGACAGATGTGCTCACTCAAACCCCTGGCCCCAATATGCACGAAAGCCCAATCAGGGAGCGGCTCAACGTGGTCACTGCACACGACGACTCCTGCAATCTCCCAGGTCCAGTTCCCAGCATGCATGCCAAACATCCAGGCATGCCATAAACGGGCATCACAGTGACATTCCTGGTCATGGTCCAACAGGGGGCGCACACACACGTCGAAATCCAGGTCAGCTACTGTTACGTTGGAGAGGGAGACATCCATGGACCACTCGAATATGCACGAGCGACAGTGCAACACAGGCTGAACGCAGGTGACGTTGGCAATGCGGAAGCTCAGCCTGTAACTGATCTGCAGCACTGCCAATGGCAGTGCCCCCAGTACATGCAGCAGACGTGCACGGTACAGGTCCACGTGACTGGAGTAGAGCATGTGTCCGGGATGGTCTGCCATTGCGTCAGTGGCTCTGCTTGAAGCGGCACTGTGAGGACCTGCGCCAGTCCTGTGGATGAAACGCCACAGCTCGGAGCAATGAGCAGTGTCTGTGTGCAATGGGTGCAGGCCTGGGGTGTGGTTGGAGTACGAGAGAAGGCCATTTCACTCACGCACACTACGACCAAGGACTTCTGCGTGTGGGATGTGTACACGTTGGCCTCACGTCTGGCAGTGCGTAGTGTGGGAGTCGCCTGGAAATGCTATCCTATCTGTCAGGGGTGCTGGGCACATGCAAGTCACATCTAGGAGCTGCAGATATGCTACCGCCAGATAGTGCGGACAAAGGACCATTCATCCCAACAGTAACTGCACCATCTGCATGCATTCAGGAGACGTACAGAGGCCTGCCGTGGGTGTGGTGGGATGTCTGCGACCCTGGGAATCATGGATGATATGCCCAGCATGTGGCACATGTGCAGCCTCACTGTGTGTTACGTTGCCTCACAGCTGCTCCACCCTCCCACGAGCCCCCACACTTGTGTGCCCTGCGCGGTCGTATCACATGCACTCCTACGGCACACCATTGTAATGCCTGTCCGCGCATGTCCAGCGGCATGCCACCAACGCTGTGACGCTGGCCTTTGAAGGTGTGCGGCCAATTGAGTGTAGGCCAATGCTCCGGACAGGGCGGACACAAGTGTACAGTCCATGGCTGGCTGTGATCACGCTGCGAATGAGGCTAGGTAACTGACTCATGCAGCCACAGGACTGATACACATAACACTTGGCATGCATGTGCCAAGACCCCGAGCGGTCTGTCGCTCCCACATTTCCCCATCCGTGCGGGCCCGCCCTCCTGGTTCATGCTACATTGCAACATCGACTACTGTGGCCCTGGTGGCGACAACACCCCAACACAGAGACACACTTACCGCACTTCCTGCCCAAGGCCAGGTCCGAGCCCCCTTCTCCCCCTGCCGAATCAGCACACCCGTGATGTACGCCGGACCAGCACATGCCACTTGTGCATGCAGGGGGGGCGAGCGAAGCTACATGTCCAAGGTCACTGCCAACGCTGAGGTGACATGGTATCATCCGCTGAAGACAGCACACTGTGATGTAGCAGGGCCCGTGCCCATCATGCTGACACAATGACCACACAGACACAGTTGCTCAGATGGTGTGAATGGCTACGGGCACGTGTGCCCGGCCACATTTATTAGCAGGCACACATATCTAGTGACACCTGTGTTGGATGTGTGTGGGGTGTGTGCACACCAGCCGGCAAGGGCTGCCTGGTGCAGTCAGAAATCGACAACAGTGTACATCGTAAAGGACACAACCATTCAACCGTAAAGGACCCATGACCTGAGCTGCACAGAGTTAGTGGACCCGGATGCACAGCGTCCTGCACGGGCCTACCGTCACGGGCCGCTGACTTGCGGTGCACTGGGGCAGGGTCACGAGAGCAGAGCAGGTTCCCGCAGATGACTAGGGGGTTGTCACGGAGTGTCTCAGTGGACAGTGGAAGGTGTACGCCCAGGGCATGATGCCGAGGGCAGAATCACGCTGAAACAGTCACCATGGTGGAGATGAGTGGAACAAACACATGTCGGACCCCAAGTCCGTCCCAGCCAGATGATGATGCAGACAACCCCCAGGCCATGGACTCAGACAACACCAAAGTTCAACCAGAGAGTGCCCATGAGTCATTGCGCACAGAGTTAGTGGCACCAGTGCTGATAGGGGATACCGCCTGTGATGAGGCATGTCTAATGGCGTGGACTCCTCCATATCTTACCCAGGACACAGTTCCAGATGTATGGCCTACTGGACCGCAGTGTAGGCCTGAGGCAGCAGCGAGCAGGGGCCATTCACCGAGTGTCACTGGCTTAGGTTGGATGGTCCCACCAGCCTGCGTAGTTCAGGTTCAGTGGCACCACGGGATGCGGACTTGCGTTGCACAGGGTTAGTGGCACCAGGTCAGTTGTTGCTAGTGTTCGGTCACCTCCGTAACGAGGATCTGGCTTTCATCCGGACTGAACTGCATCTTCCTCTTACTCCTCTCCGTGCGTTCACTGGTATGGACTCTGCCATCAATGAAACACGACTGGGTGCTGGATGTGGGGCCTACTGGACTGCAGTGTAGGCCGGGGGCAGCGGAAAGCACGGGCCCACAGACATGTGTCGTGTGCTTGTGATACATTCATTTGCTCCACTGATAGCAGGGAGTTTAGTGATATCACCCCTGCAGTAGACATCTGGTCACTGCCATTCATGACTCAGGACACAGTTCCACATGTGGGACCCACTGGGATGCTGTGTAGGCCTGTGCCCTCATCCACGTGTCGCTGGCTTGCATTGAACAGGGTTAGTGGCACCACGTGTCGCCGGCTTGCGTTGAACAGGGTTAGTGGCACCACGTGTCGCCGGCTCGCATTGAACAGGGTTAGTGGCACCACGTGTCACCGGCTTGCTTTGAACAGGGTTAGTGGCACCACATGTCGCCGGCTTGCGTTGAACAGGGTTAGTGGCACCACGTGTCGCCGGCTTGCGTTGAACAGGGTTAGTGGCACCACGTGTAGCCGGCTTGCGTTGAACAGGGTTAGTGGCACCACGTGTCGCCGGCTTGCCATATGGAATTATGCCTCACTGATCGAAGAGAGTCTGGTGCTGTGGCCGCTGCCACGGACTTGGGGTCACTGCCATTCATGACTCAGGACACACTTCCACATGTGGGACCCACTGGGCCGAGGAGGACGCAGGTGGAGTATGTGAATGAATAAGGAGTAATGTGGGCCTGCGCTGTGGAGGCCAGCAATAGTCTGCGGAGGCTGCAAAGGTCGCGGGCCTGGGGCCTGGAGCTTGCACCGGCACGTGGTGGGCCCTCTTTGGCACACGCCGGTGTCGGCAGGTGAGCGGAGCCTCGTTGGTGCGCTGGGGAAGGCATGACGGGTCTAGGGCCAAGCGGCCTGGGGTGCAGCAGGCACACAGGGACGCAGGCCCCGCCGCGCTCGGCGTCATACTCGTGGTGGGCTGAGAGGCGCCGCCCTGGCAGATGTGTTGTCCATTCCGAATGACAACCACGCCCAGTGCGATGGGCTTTTTGTTCACACCCCTACGCAGACCTGGCGTACGCAGGTCCAACCCACTCCGCCCGCGCATGCAGGGGGGGACGTAACATGCAACATTTCCACGTTCTGCCCCACAGCCTGTGGGGACATGGTAGCGTCCACTGGCCACTACACTCCATGCATCAGCAGTTGATCTCCACATGGCCATTTCCGTGATTTGCATGCTGTGGTCTGTCTGGCATCCCCACGCCACATCTGGCATTGGGTAGGTTCACATTCCTTAGTCACTTGTCGCTCTCGCACATGCCTGCTCCATGCCTCTCCTCACATCCTGCTATTGTGTGTTTGTGGTGCCATGCCGTGGCTGGGTCGTGGGCATGGCAAGGCCAAGTTCCTGATGGAGTCGTGTTGTCGTGTCTGGTCAATTGCCATGTTGTGTGTCATGTTGAATGTAGATGTGCTGCGTGTCCATTGCTGGAGTCGTGAGTTGCATGACTGTGGGCTGGAGGTGTGTGGTGTGTTCATTTTGGACTTACCAACGGGCACTGCATTTCCATGGGTGCCATCCTGGGAGCGCTGGGTGATGCTGGACTGTCCGAAGATGTGAGAATCATGCACTCTGCCTGGGGAGTTGGCCACGACATTGTTGAGTAGTCCCGGGTGGTCCACTGTTGCCTGCACATTCATGATATGCGTGTGCTTTCTGTTGTGGTAGTTGTGTGCAGTGTCGGCAGGGGGCACGAGGGGTACATGTCTGCAGTTGATTGGCCCTGGCATGTGAGGGAATCCAGCTATGGCGTAGGGGCCTTGCTTGGTCTCCAGCAGCTCCTGCGCAGTGTGGGTGAAGTGGAGGTGCTGGGGTACCAGGCTGTTGTTGGCATCCAGGACAGGTGTGATGACCTTGTATGGGGCTGGCTGTGTGACTCCTCCGACTCTGGCAGTTGTGGGTTGGATGGTACCAGAGGCCGACATGTGCTGCGCAGCCAGCAGCTTTGTCTGCAGAGGGATGTTGGTAGTCCGCTGGGTTGGGACAGTCAGCAGGTGGGGGATGTTGGTCAGGATGCCGGGGATGGTTATCCTTTTGGGCCTGTGGTGGGCAATGTCCTCCTCTGGTGTTGGGTCTGGGTGGCAGGTGCATTTCAGGTGGGTCCGCTGTCTTTGTGTATGCTGCCTCTGTGGTGTACCCGGGGGCGGGCAGGACGGGTCCTGGGGGTGGTTGCGTGCCTGGGGTGGATGGGGGTGGGTGTTGTGTCCCTCATGGGTCTCAGAGCTGCATGATGTTTGTCTTCAAGGCATCTGTGGGTCTTTGGGTGTGGCTCTTGGCTGGGCTCGCTTTCATGCTGCAGGTAGTCGTCCTGCTTAACACCAGCAAAAGGCAGGTGTTAAATCCCTGGTGCTACCGCGGCTTATCGCCTGTTTTTGGTTCGCATCGCAGATCTGGCACTTTGTTGTGAAAGTAGTGTTGTGGTTTTTTTGTGTGTTTTTGCACGGGAATGCCTACTCTGCATCTCATTAGGGTTAGTTGGTGGTGTCCACCGTGGTGTTAAGTTTTGGGGCAGTTATCGCGGGAATACTGGCGATGTCGGCAGTTTGCACCCGCTTGTGAATGGGGTGTTAAATCTATCTCCACTTTTGATGAGTTAAGGTGGAGATAAATCGGAGATAAGTCCTTGTGAATATGCCCCTTAGTTTAGATCCAAAAGTAATAATTCATATGCAATAGTTATTTACAGTCAAAAGATTAAACATTAAAAAATCACCATTCCTGACCATCTGGAGAAAGTACGACAGGTGCGGGGTCATCGTTTTTCATCAGAAAATTGATTTTTTGGACTGTACAAAAAATGATTCAAAATGTCAATTGGATCGTGCCTCATGTTGAATAACCACTTTTTAAAGCCTCACAGTGACCAAAATTGCCATTTTTACAGACTTTGCCTCCTACTCAGTAGCTGCTATTTTAACCGATTTCGGGCATGAAAATGACTCTAAACACACTTATTTTACTTCCAAAAGTGATAATCCTTATGCAATAGTTGTTTACAGTCAATAGATTAAACATTAAAAAATCACCATTACTGACCATCTGGAGAAAGTACGACAGGTGCGGGGTCATCGTTTTTCATCAGAAAATTGATTTTTTGGACTGTACAAAAAATGATTCAAAATGTCAATTAGATCATGCCTCATGTTGAATAACCACTTTTTAAAGCCTCACAGTGACCAAAATTGCCATTTTACAGACTTTTCCTCCGACTCAGAAGCTTCTATTTTGACCGATTTCGGGCAGGAAAATGATTCTAAACACACTTATTTTAGTTCCAAAAGTGATAATTCATATGCAATAGTTATTTACATTAATAAGATTAAACATTAAAAAGCGACCATTCCTGAATATCTGGAGAAAGTTCGACAGGTCGGGGTCATCGTTTTTCATCAGAAAATTGATTTTTTTGGACTATACATAAAATGATTCAAAATGTCAATTGGGTCGTGCCTCATGTTGAATAACCACTTTTTAAAGCCTCACAGTGACCAAAATTGCCATTTTTACAGACTTTTTCGCCTGCTCAGAAGATTCAATTTTAACCGATTTCGGGGAGGAAAATGACTCTAAACACACTTATTTTAGTTACAAAAGTGATAATTCATATGCAATTGTTATTAACAGTCAAAAGATTACACATTAAAAAATCACCATTCCTGACCATCTGGAGAAAGTTAGACAGGTCTGGAGTCATCGTTTTTCATAAGAAAATTGATTTTTTGGACTGTAGATAAAATGTTTTAAAATGTCAATTGGATCGTGCCTCATGTTGAATAACCACTTTTTAAAGCCTCACAGTGACCAAAATTGCCATTTTTACAGACTTTTCCTCCTACTCAGAAGCTTCTATTTTGACCGATTTCTGGCAGGAAAATGTTTCTAAACACACTTATTGTAGTTCCAAAAGTGATAATTCATATGCAATAGTTATTTACAGTCAATAGATTAAACATTAAAAAATCACCATTACTGACCATCTGGAGAAAGTCTGACAGGTCCGGGGTCATCGTTTTTCATAAGAAAATTGTTTTTTTGGACTGTGCAAAAAATGATTCAAAATGTCAATTGGATCGTGCCTCATGTTGAATAACCACTTTTTAAAGCCTCACAGTGACCAAAATTGCCATTTTTACAGACTATTCCTCCTACTCAGAAGCTTCTATTTTGACCGATTTCGGGCATGAAAATGACTCTAAACACACTTATTTTAGTTCCAAAAGTGATAATCCTTATGCAATAGATATTTACAGTCAATAGATTAAACATTAAAAAATCACCATTACTGACCATCTGGAGAAAGTCTGACAGGTCCGGGGTCATCGTTTTTCATCAGAAAATTGATTTTTTGGACTGTACAAAAAATGTTTCAAAATGTCAATTGGATCGTGCCTTATGTTGAATAACCACTTTTTAAAGCCTCACAGTGACCAAAATTGCCATTTTTACAGACTTTTCCTCCTACTCAGAAATTTCTATTTCGACCGATGATCGGGCAGGAAAATGACTCTAAACACATTTATTTTAGTTCCAAAAGTGATAATTCATATGCTATAGTTATTTACAGTCAAAAGATTAAACATTCAAAAATGACCATTACTGACCATCTGGAGAACGTTTGACAGGTCCAGGGTCAAGGTTTTTCGTCAGAAAATATATTCTTTGGACTCTACAAAAAATGATTCAAAATGTCAATTGGATCGTGCCTCATGTTGAATAATCACTTTTTAAAGCCTCACAGTGACCAAAATTGCCAATTTTACAGACTTTTCCTCCGACTCAGAAGCTTCTCTTTTGACCGATTTCGGGCAGGAAAATGATTCTAAACACACTTATTTTAGTTCCAAAAGTGATAATTCATATGCAATAGTTATTTACAGTCAAAAGATTAAACATTAAAAAATCACCATTCCTGACCATCCAGAGAATGTTCGACAGGTCTGGAGTCATCGTTTTTCATAGGAAAATTGATTTTTTTGGACTGTACAAAAAATGATTCAAAATATCAATTGGATCGTGCCTCCTGTTGAATGACCACTTTTTAAAGCCTCACAGTGACCAAAATTGCCATTTTTACATACTTTTCCTCCTACTCAGAAGCTTCAATTTTGACCCATTTTGGGCACTTATGTAAGTTCCAAAAGTGATAATTCATATCCAATAGTTATTTACAGTCAAAAGATTAAACATTAAAAAAATCACCATTCCTGACCATCTGGAGAAACTTTCATCGTTTTTCATCAGAAAATGTATTTTTTGGACTGTACAAAAAATGATCCAAAATGTCAATTGGATCGTGCCTCATGTTGAATAACCAAAAATCATCATTACTGGCCATCTGGAGAAATTTTGACAGGACCGGGAACATCGTTTTTCATCAGAAAAATGATTTTTTGGACTGTACAAAAAATGATTCAAAATGTCAATTAGATCGTGCCTCATGTTGAATAACCACTCTTTAAAGCCTCACAGTGACCAAAATTGCCATTTTTACATACTTTTCCTTATACTCAGAAGCTTCAATTTTGACCGATTTTGAGCAGGAAAATGATTCTAAACACACTTATTTTAGTTCCAAAAGTGATAATTCATATGCAATAGTTATTTACAGTCAAAAGATTACACATTAAAAATCATCATTACTGACCATCTGGAGAAAGTTTGAGAGGTCCGGGGTCATCGTTTTTCATCGGAAAATTGATTTTTTGGACTGTACAAAAAAAATTCTAAATGTCAATTAGATTGTGCCTCATGTTGAATAACCACTTTTTAAAGCCTCACAGTGACCAAAATTGCCATTTTTACAGACTTTTCTACCAACTCAGAAGCTGCTATTTTGACCGATTTCGGGCAGGAAAATGACTCTAAACACACTTATTTTAGTTCCAAAAGTGATAATCCTTATGCAATAATTATTTACAGTCAATAGATTAAACATTAAAAAATCACCATTACTGACCATCTAGAGAATGTTCGACAGGTCTGGAGTCATCGTTTTTCATAGGAAAATTGATTTTTTGGACTGTACAAAAAATGATTCAAAATATCAATTGGATCGTGCCTCATGTTGAATGACCACTTTTTAAAGCCTCACAGTGACCAAAATTGCCATTTTTACATACTTTTCCTCCTACTCAGAAGCTTCAATTTTGACCCATTTTGGGCACTTATGTAAGTTCCAAAAGTGATAATTCATATCCAATAGTTATTTACAGTCAAAAGATTAAACATTAAAAAAATCACCATTCCTGACCATCTGGAGAAACTTTGACAGGTCCGGGGTCATCGTTTTTCATCAGAAAATGTATTTTTGGACTGTACAAAAAATGATCCAAAATGTCAATTGGATCGTGCCTCATGTTGAATAACCAAAAATTATCATTACTGGCCATCTGGAAAAATTTTGACAGGACCGGGAACATCGTTTTTCATCAGAAAAATGATTTTTGGACTGTACAAAAAATGATTCAAAATGTCAATTAGATCGTGCCTCATGTTGAATACCACTCTTTAAAGCCTCACAGTGACCAAAATTGCCATTTTTACATACTTTTCCTTATACTCAGAAGCTTCAATTTTGACCGATTTTGAGCAGGAAAATGATTCTACACACACTTATTTTAGTTCCAAAAGTGATAATTCATATGAAATAGTTATTTACAGTCAAAAGATTACACATTAAAAAATCATCATTACTGACCATCTGGAGAAAGTTTGAGAGGTCCGGGGTCATCGTTTTTCATCGGAAAATTGATTTTTTTGGACTGTACAAAAAAATTCTAAATGTCAATTAGATCGTGCCTCATGTTGAATAACCACTTTTTAAAGCCTCACAGTGACCAAAATTGCCATTTTTACAGACTTTTCTACCAACTCAGAAGCTGCTATTTTGACCGATTTCGGGCAGGAAAATGACTCTAAACACATAAATTAAAGCAAAAACCTAGGCACACATAATAATAAACAAACACTATGTAGGTAAATACAAAAACTATGGTAAAGTAGCCACAATTTTGAAAGAAATATCTTCAGATGAGTTGGATAATGTTCAGTCTTTTAATTTTTCTTAAGCTTAGAGCCAACGAACAGAAGAAAACCAGCCGACACGTGTTTCGTCGCATTAAGAAAGTAATTCTGCGACTTCCTCAGGGCTGTATACATAGGATAGTAGTCTTGGTCATCACTCAGCCGGTGATAATTCCAACCCGGCTGGGCTAAACACTCATGCAGATATGGCTGACTCTAGGGGTACCAATAGGCCGTAAAAAGAAACATCCGGCACGTTATGATATAGTCCAAGAGTAATGGACAAGAAATGTTTGTAACCGGGGTATCGGTAGTGCTTCGTTGCGGGCGCCGTGAGGGAAACTGTATAAAAAGGATAATTCCAGTAGCGTAAGAGATCTAAGGCGTGTAAGCCGGGACCCCTCACGGCCGATCACTGTGTTCCGGGTTGTGGACACCTCTAAACACACCTAGTTTAGTTCCAAAAGTGATAATTCATATGCAATAGTTATTTACAGTCAAAAGATTAAACATTAAAAATCACCATTCCTGACCATCTGGTGAAAGTTTGACAGGTCCGGGGTCATCGTTTTTCATCAGAAAATGTATTTTTGGACTGTACAAAAAATGATCCAAAATGTCAATTGGATCGTGCCTCATGTTGAATAACCACTTTTAAAAGCCTCAAAGTGACCAAAATTGGCATTTTTACAGACTTTTCCTCCTACTCAGAAATTTCTATTTTGACCGATTTCGGGCAGGAAAATGACTCTAAACACACTTATTTTAGTTCCAAAAGTGATAATTCATATGCTATAGTTATTTACAATCAACAGATTAAACATTAAAAAATCACCATTACTGGCCATCTGGAGAAAGTTTGACAGGACCGGGGTCATCGTTTTTCATCAGAAAAATTATTTTTGGACTGTACAAAAAATTATTCAAAATGTCAATTGTATCGTACCTCATGTTGAATAACTACTTTTTAAGGCCTCACAGTGACCAAAATTGCCATTTTTACCAACTTTTACTCCTACTCAGATGCTTCTATTTTGAGCGATTTCGGGCAGGAAAATGACTCTAAACACACCTCTTTTAGTTCCAAAAGTGATAATTCATATGCAATAGTTATTTACAGTAAAATGATTAAACATTAAAAAATGACCATTCCTGACAATCTGGCGAAAGTTTGACAGGTCCAGGTTAAACGTTTTTCATCAGAAAATTGATTTTTTGGACTGTACAAAAAATGATTCAAAATGTCAATTGGATCATGCCTCATGTTGATTAACCACTTTTTAAAGCCTCACAGTGACCAAAATTGCCATTTTTACAGATTTTTCCTCCTACTCAGAAGCTGCTATTTTGACCGATTTCGGGCAGGAAAATGACTCTAAACACACTTATTTTAGTTCCAAAAGTGATAATTCATATGCTATAGTTATTTACAATCAACAGATTAAACATTAAAAAATCACCATTACTGGCCATCTGGAGAAAGTTTGACAGAAGCATCGTTTTTCATCAGAAAAATTATTTTTTGGACTTTACAAAAAAATGATTCAAAATGTCAATTGTATCGTACCTCATGTTGAATAGCTACTTTTTAAGGCCTCACAGTGACCAAAATTGCCATTTTTACTGACCTTTCCTACTACTCAGAAGCTTCAGTTTTGACCGATTTCACGCAGAATAATGACTCTAAACACACTTATTTTAGTTCCAAAAGTGATAATTCACATACAATAGTCATTTACAGTCAAAAGATGAAATATGAAAAAGTACCCATTACTGACTATCTGGAGAAAGTTCGACAGGCCAGGGGTCATTGTTTTTTATCAGAATTTTTTTTTGGACTGTACAAAAAATTATTCAAAATGTCAATTGGATCATGCCTCATGTTGAATAACCTCTTTTTAAAGCCTCACAGTGACCAAAATTGCTATTTTTACACATCTTTCATGCTACTCAGAAGCTTCTAATTTGACCGATTTCGGGCAGGAAAATGACCACAAACACACTTATTTTAGTTCCAAAAGTGATAATTCACGTGCAATAGCCCATTTGTAGTCAAAAGATTAAACATTAAGAAATTATCATTCCTGACCATCTGGAGAAAGTTTGAGAGGTGCCGGGTCATCGTTTTTCATCAGAAAATTGATTTTTTGGACCGTACAAAAAATGATTCACAATGACAATTGGATCAAGCACCATGTTGAATACCCACTTTTTAAACCCTCACAATGACCAAAATTGCAATTTTTACAGAGTTTTCCTCCTACTCAGAAGCTTCTATTTTGACCGATTTCGGGCAGGAAAATGACTCAACACACTTATTTTAGTTCCAAAAGTGATAATTCACATGCAATAGTCATTTACAGTCAAAAGGTTAAACATTAAAAAATCACCATTAGTGACCATCTGGAGAAAGTTCGACAGGTACGGGGTCATCGTTTTTCATCAGAAAATCGATTT
Organism: Calotriton arnoldi; assembly: GCA_963921515.1. NCBI lineage: Eukaryota > Metazoa > Chordata > Amphibia > Caudata > Salamandridae > Calotriton > Calotriton arnoldi. Next base: position 105,353 of record CAWUFW010003414.1, read on the forward strand.
TTTGGACTGTACAAATAATGATTCAAAATGTCAATTGGATCGTGCCTCATGTTGAATAACCACTTTTTGAAGCATCACTGTGACCAAAATTGCAATTTTTACAGACTTTTCCTCCTACTCAGAAGCTTCTATTTTGACCGATTTCGGGCAGGAAAATGACTCAAACACACTTATTTTAGTTCCAAAAGTGATAATTCACATGCAATAGTCATTTGGAGTCAAAAGATTAAACATATAAAAATCACCATTACTGACCGTCAGGAGAAAGTTCGACAGGTCCGGGGTCATCCTTTTTCATCAGAAAATTAATTTTTTAGACTGTACAAAATTGATTCAAAATGTCAATTTGATCATGCCTTATGTTGAATAACCTCTTTTAAAGCCTCACAGTGACCAAAATTACTATTTTTACACATGTTTTGTCCTACTAAGAAGCTTCTATTTTGATCGATTTCGGGCAGGAAAATGACTCTAAACACACTGATTTTAGTTCAAAAAGTGATAATTCACATCCAACACTCATTTAAAGTCAAAAGATTGCACCTGAAAAAATCACTATTACTAACCATCTGGAGAAAGTTCGACAGGTCCGGGGTCATCGTTTTCGATCAGAAAATTGATTTTTTTGGACTGTACAAAAACTGATTCAAAATGTCTATTGGATCGTGCCTCATGTTGAATAACCACTTTTTAAAGCCTCACAGTGACCAAAATTGCCATTTTTACAGATTTTTACTCCAACTAAGAAGCTTCAGTTTTGACCGATTTCGGGCAGAATAATGACTCTAAACACACTTATTTTAGTTCCAAAAGTGATAATTCCCATGCAATGGTCATTTACAGTCAAAAGATTAAACATTCGAAAAATCACCATTACTGACCATGTGGAGAAAGTTCGACAGGTCCGAGGCCATTGTTTTTCATCAGAAAATGTATTTTTGGACTGTTCAAAAAATGACTCAAAATGTCAATTGGATCATGCCTCATGTTGAATAACTTCTTTTTAAAGCCTCACAATTGACCAAAATTGCTATTTTTACAAATGTTTCCTCCCACTCCGAAGCTTCTATTTTGACCGATTTCAGGCAGGAAAATGAATCTAAACACACTGATTTTAGTTCCAACATTGATAATTCCCATGCAATAGTCCTTTACAGTCAAAAGATTAAACATTAAAAAATCACCATTACTAACCATCTGGAGAAAGTTCGACAGGTCCGGGGTCATCGTTTTTCATCAGAAATCGAATTTTTTGGACTGTACAAAAAATAATTCAAAACGTCAATTGGATTGTGCCTCATGTTGAATAACCACTTTTTGAAGCCTCACTGTGACCAAAAATGCCATTTTTACAGACTTTTCCTCCTACTCAGAAGCTTCTATTTTGACCGATTTCGGGCAGGAAAATGACTCTAAGCACACTTATTTTATTTCCAACATTGATAATTCCCATGCAATAGTCATTTACAGTCAAAAGATAAAACATTAAAAAATCACCATTATTGAACAACTGGAGAAAGTTCGACACGTCCGGGGTCATTATTTTTCATTAGAAAATTGATTTTTGGACTGTACAAAAAATGATTCAAAATGTCAATTGGATCATGCCTCATGTTGAATAACCTCTTTTTGCAACCTCAGAGTGACCAAAATTGCTATTTTTACACACATTTCCTCCTACTCAGAAGCTTCTATTTTGAACGGTTTCGGGCAGGAAAATGACTCTAAACACACGGGGTCATATTCTCAAGAACGTGTGATAACCATCGCAAGTTTAGCTTAACGCAACTTTGCATATCGCGGGAAAACAAAGCGTTGTTAACACGAACGCGAATAAAATTGCGATGAGGCCAAACCCGATACAAAAATCAGCGATAACCAGCAACAGGCCTGCAATCCCCACGCATCATGCGGGAAAATGCACTATGAAAGCTGAACAAGAAAAACACACCATAAACAAAATAAATGGCGTAGCAACATGGATGCACCCGGAATGAGTGCCCAGGTCAACGCAAACCCCACAAGCCCCATAGACCACCAGCATGGAACCTCGGGGTCTGGGAAGGCCAAGGAGAAGAGGAAGACGGGGTACAGTCCGCATGACAACCTGATAGTCGTCACGGAGGTGAAAGAGCACTAACAACAACTGTCCGTCACCTCCACCGTGTCATTGGCAACACAGACGGAAAAATGGCATTCCTTCGTGAATGCAGCCAGAGTGTCGAGGAGGCCAAGATGCGCTGGCACGATGTGAAAAGCCAAACCAAACAGAAACCTGCTGCCAACAGGAAGGCAGCAACGGTGAATGGAGGTGGGAGTCCTGCACCACAGGAGGAGCTGGAGCAAATGGTGGCCACAGTCATCAGTGTGGAGACGGTGCAAGGAGTCGGGAGTCCGGACACTGCTCGACATGACCTGGCACAACATCAACAGGGTGAGTAACGAATAGGGACTGTGGGGACGGGGGGACGGGCACAATGGCACACATGCACAATGACATGTAGCAGACCGCACACCCACAATGACCCTGGGTCATGTCCCTGATCCCTGTGGCACACAGCAGCACACATACAAACATCAAGTAGGCCCCCGTCCACCATGTGCCCAAAGGGGTCCCACCTCACACATCACCAATTCCACAACACACACATGCACCTGTGCGAAACACAGCAAAGATGCGTATGTGAGAGCCACACTGACAATGCAAGTGACACCACATGACGAGCAGCATGGCTGGAGAACAATCACCATGACATTGTGCACGCCACGAGACTGAGTTGGCTGAGTGTGGACCACATCGGGAAAGGAGCAGGTCACATTCTGACACATCCATGTGCACAAACAACAACTGACGTCAATAATACATCTGCAGACAAACAATGCACAAGAGTACAAAAACTGACCAAAAGCACAAATGACCCAAGTCGCCAACATCACAGCACTTTAAAAGCACAAAAGCCAAAGGCACACCGCCGCCAAGGGATAAGGGGCAGCAAAATCACAGCTGCAGGTGTGACTCTGACACAATGCAGCACACACACATAGCAATGACAGCACATCCACATGGACGACAATGTGGTACACAGTGCAACACTTACACTGCAGAACAGAGGACACAACTGGGTCCGCCTGTGTGTCAAAAATGGCCAATCACATCTGACATAGCAGGAAACTGTGAGATGCAAATGTACGTGTACAACCTCACCTACGTCATGTAGTCCAAATGTCCACTGTCCCGCATCAAATATTCTGCCCCTCCCAAACAGTCACAATGTACATTGTCATGCAGTCTGTATGTAAACTTGAACAATGCGTCAACATACATGCCAACACAATGTCAACAAGCATCTCCCCTTCACATTGCAGAGGGACAAACAACACCTCCAGCAGAGCAGACCAGACAACTCTACAGTGATGCTGAAGAGGACCTCCACACTTCTGACACCGATGCCCTACAACAGTCCATGGACATCTTAGGCAATCGACCTCCAGGAGCAGGGCAGCACCCCTGCATCGAGGAAACCCCACCCCCTGCACAGACAACACAGCTGGACGCACCCACCACCCCGGCTGGCTCCCAGCAGCCCACCCAAGCACACATCGCATTCCAAGGCCAGGTGTCAGACTGCCAGAAGGGGGTGGCCGAACATGTGCGGGTGGGGTACTACCTCATGGAAGCCGAACTAGATCACATACGTGGGTGTCTAAGTCCCATCAGGGACCACCTACACTACCCAATGGAGACCCACACTGCGACAGAGACACATGCCTTTGCACATTTCCAGTACTGAACCACAGCCAGAGCCACGGGATAATCATCCACACCCCCATGCTGGACTGGCGTACGACGGCCCAGTTCACTCATCTTATGTATTGAGTGGGGGACAACAAAGCTACATGTGCAATGTCTCACCCGCTGCCTGCGGTGACATGGCTGCGTCCTCTGTACACGGCACAATGTAATGTTGTAGGGCCCAGGGCCCTAATGCATACATCATGAGCACACGGACACACTCAGATAGTTCGTTGAACTGGCTACGGGCACGTGCGCTCGACACCTTTATTGGCATGGTCACATGTACAGTGACGCATGTGCTGGATGTGTGTGGGGAGAGTGTAAGCCAGCCCTCATGGAGTCGTTGGTGCTGGTAACAACTCGAACAGTGATCACAATTAAAGCGGAAACAGAAAACACCAGCATAACAGAAACAACTGTGAAGCATCATGGTGGTAGGCAGAGAAAGTACAGTGTTCACCCAACATGCAAGCAGAATGGTCCATGATTTGTGGTGCACTGAGTTAGTGCACCTGAAGAGCTGAGCAGGGTATCAAGCTGATGATGGCACCCACGACAGGTGTGAGCAACTCTGATAGTCTGGCAGTAAGACACTTCTGACTCTGGCACCTGTTGTTTGGAGTTGGTCCTGGTGGTGGTGGCATGTGTATCCTGCGGTGATGCGACGTCTGGGCAGGTCAAGACTCGATTTGATGTGTGAGCCCAGGTGGATTGCAGTTGAGGCCGGAGGCAGCGGACAGTGCAGGGCCACAGACACATGGCCTTGATGACCCCCGGTCCATCGACCCAGAGGCCATCCAATATGCTATCAGACAGGGGCCATGACTTGAGCTGCACAAAGTTAGTGGCCCCGGATGCACTGCGGATGGCACAGGCACACCGCCACAGGACGGTGACTTGCGGTGCAGTGAGATAGGGCCACGTGAGGTGAGCGGGTCCTCGTTGATGTTGAAGGTGAATGTAGCGGAGGGTTGCGGGGGACAGTGGAAGGTGTCCTCCAGGGCATGATGCAGAGGGCAGAAGCCGGCCGGAAGCGGCAAATGGAGGAGTGGAATGCTACAGCCTCGTTTTTGCCACAAAGTCAGTATCACCGACATGATGATGAAGACAACCCCAGTCCATAGACTCAGTCGCCACCAAAGTTCAACCAGAAAGTGTCCGTGGATGTCGGGGAACAGACTTAGTGGCACCGGAGCTGAAATGGGATGCAGTCTGCGATGAGGCCAGTACAATGATATCAAGTCTGCCATAAATGAATCATGACTGAATTCCCAATATGTGACCTACTCGACTGCAGTGTAGGCCAAAGGCGTAGTTATCAAGGGCCCACAGACACGTGTGGCTGGGATGCCATGCACATACTTTGTGTCACCAAATCGAAGGGAGTATAGTGATTTAAACTCTGCATTGATATGTGTACTCGGCCATTGTGTAATCAAGACTCAGTTCCAAATGTGTGACCTACTTGACCACAGTGTAGGCCTGAGGCAGCGGTCAGCAGGGGCCCACAGCCACGTGTCGTTGGCCTGCGATGCACAGAGTTAGTGACACCAGAGCAGTTGTCAGCAGTGTTCGATCACCTCCATAACGATGATCCTTTTCTCCTCCGGACTGAACCGCGTCTTCCTCTTACTCGTCTCCTTGCGTACAATGATATGAACTCCGCCATGCAGAAATCAAGACTCAGTTCCACATGTGTGACCTACTCGACGGCAGTGTAGGCCGAAGGCAGTAGTCAGCAAGAGACCACAGACAGTAGCAGTTCGAATGCTATGCACAGAGTTGGTGGCACCACATCGAAGGGAGTACAGTGATATAAACTCAGCCATGAAGTGTGTACTCTGCCATTGCATTATCAAGACTCGGTTCCAAATGTGTGACCTACTTGACAGTAGTGTAGGCTGGAGGCAGCGGTGGAGTACGTCAACGAGAAAGGAGTAAAGCGGGCCTGTGTCGCGGAGGCCGTGATGGTCTGAGGAGGCTGCCAAGGTCACGGGCTTCGGGCTTGGAACTTGCGCCGGCATGTGGTGGGCCCTCTTTGACACACGCAGGTGTCGGCAGGTGAGCAGTGAGGCCTGGCTGCGCAGGGGCGGGCATGACGGGTTCGGGGACCAGCGGCCCGGGGTGCAGCAGGCGCACAGGATCGCAGGCCACACGGCGATGGTGTCGGCCTCGTGGCGGGGTGGGAGGTGCCAACCTGGCAGACACGTTGGGCATTCTGGAAGAGAACCACGCCCAGAGCTACGTGCTTTTTATTCACACCCCTACGCTGGCCTGGCGTACGCCGGGCCAGCCCACTCCGCACACTCTTACAGGGGGACGTCACAAGCTACATTTCCGTGATCTTCCCCACTGGCTGGGCTGACATGGTTGCGTCCACTGTCCACTACACTCCAAACACCAGCAGTGCATGTAGACATGGATATGTCTGTGGTCTGCATGCTGCAGTCTGTCCAGCACATCTCCACCACACTTGGCATTGTGTACATTCTCATTCTTGGGTCACTTGCCTCCTTCGCACATGCCTGGTTCCCACCTCTCCCACCTCTCCCCACATTCTGCAATTGTGTTGCTGAGGTGCCATGCCATTGATGGCTCATGTACATGGCTACCCAAGGTTGCCACAGTCAGTTGTGCTGTCATGTCTGGTGGGTGGGCATGTTGTTTGGCATGTTGTATGTGATTTTCTGATGTGTGCAGTGCCAGAGTTGTGAATTGCATGATTGTGGAGTTGAGGTGTGTGGGGGGTTCATTTGGTACTTGCCAACGAGCAGTGCATTCCCATAGGTGCCATCATGGAAGCGCTGGTTGATGTTGGACTGTCGGAAGATGAAGGGATCATGCACACTGCCTGGGTAGTTGGCTACAACATTGGTGAAGAGTCCCCTGTGGTCCACTATTGCCTGCACGTTGATGGAATGCGTGTGCTTTCTGTTGCGGTAATTGTGTGCAGTGTCGGCAGGGGGCACAAGTAGGACATGTGTGCAGTCGATTGCCCCCAACACATGCGGGAATCCAGCTATGGCGTATAGTCCTTGCTTGGTCTCCAGCTGTTCCTGCGCATTGTGGGGGACGTATAGGTACTGGGGTACCTAGCTGATGATGGCATCCAGGACAGGTGTGAGGAACTTGGATGGGGCTGGCTGTGAGACTCCTCCGACTCTGGCAGTTGTTGGTTGGGAGGTGCAGCACAGCCAGCAGCTTTGTCTGCGGAGGGATGTTGGTTGTCCACTGTTTTGGTACCGTCAGCCTGTGGGCAATTATGTTCAGGATGCGGAGGATGGTTGTACTTTTGAGCCTGTAGTGGGCATTGACATTGTCTGGTGTTACGTCTGTGAGGCTGGTGTATTTCCTGAAGGTCCGCTCTCTTTGTCTGCGCTGCCTCTGTGGTGGTCCGGGGGGGATGGCGGTCCTGGGGGTGGTGGCGGTGGGTGTTGTTGCCCTCTCGGGGCTCCAGGATGCATGGTGGGTGGCTCCATGGCATCTGTTGTTCTTCATGTGTGGTTCTGGGCTGGGCTCCCTTTGATGGTGCAGGTTGTCGTCCGACTTTACACCAGGTCAGAGCAGGTGTTAATTTCCTGCTGCTAACGCGCCTTATCGCCTGTTTTGTGGTCTTATCGCCGATGTGGCTGGTCGTTGCGAATGTTGAGGTGTGGTGTTGTCGCGGATTTTTGCTCGGGAACGCCCCCTCATCTCATTAGCGATAGATGCCGGGGTCATCTGTGGCGATGTTTTTTGCGGATGCTTTCGCAAGTAAGCTGGTGGTATCGGCTGTTAGCACCAGCTTGTGAATGGGGCGATAAATATATCGCGACTTTGGCTGCGATAAAGTGCCGATAACTCGGTGATAGCTCCTTGAGAATATGCCCCACTGATTTTAGTTCCAACATTGATAGTTCCCATGCAATAGTCATTTACAGTCAAAAGATTAAACATTAAAAATCACCATTACTAACCATCTGGAGAAAGTTCGAGAGGTCCGGGGTCATCGTTTTTCATCAGAAAATAGTTTTTTTGGACTGTACAAAAAATGAGTCAAAACGTCAATTGGATTGTGCCTCATGTTCAATACCCACTTTTTAAAGCCTCACAGTGACCAAAAATGCCATTTTTACAGACTTTTCCTTCTACTCAGAAGCTTCTATTTTGACCAATTTAAGGCAGGAAAATGATCTAAACACACTTATTTTAGTTCCAAAAGTGATAATTCACATACAATAGTCATTTACAGTCAAAAGATTAAACATTAAAAAGTACCCATTGCTGACTATCTGGAGAAAGTTCGACAGGTCCAGGGTCATCGTTTTTCATCAGAAAATAAATGTTTTGCATTGTTCAAAAAATGATTTAAAATGTCAATTGGGTCATGCCTCATGTTGAATAACTTCTTTTTAAAGCTATTTTTACAGATGTTTCCTCCTACTCAGAATCTTCTATTTTGACCGATTCGGGCAGGAAAATGACTCTAAACACACTTATTTCAGTTCCAACATTGATAATTCACATGCAATAGTCATTTACAGTCAAAAGTAACCCTGGGCGGAGTTCGCGTAGTCGCGCTACGCGAACTTCCGCGAAGTTGTAAAAAAACTCCGCGAGCTACGCGAAATTCTGCGAGCAGGCGGAGTTGCTTGTTCCGCCGATTCGCGATGCGTTTTTCCTGTTCGGGAACACGTATTGCGTGTTCGGGACGCTGTTTGCGTACTCGGGGGGAAATATCTTGCGAACTTGCCCATGCGGTCACCCATGGGCTCGGCCATCTTGTTTTTCACTTGTCCCACCCGTTCGCGATGCGTATTTCTTGTTTGCGAAACCGTTTTGCGTGTTCGCGACGGATTTTGCATGCTCTGGGGGGAAATATCGTGCAAACTAGCCCATGCGGTCGCAATGGGCGCGGCCATCATGTTTTTCACTATTTTGCAATGGTTCTGGGCCTGTTTTTCCATCCTCCCTCTATCTTTTCAATCCTTTGTTTCTGTAAACTTTTTTTTGATCTTTTTTATTTATTATCTATCTCTCTATTTTCCTGATTCTATATTTTGAGTTTTTTTCTACTTTTTGTGTGTTTTAACTACTTTTTCACTCTTTTTCTATTACTTGCTATTTTCATTTCTTTTACTTACTTTTTTAATTCCTACCTTTTCTTTTCCGCCCCCCCGAGTACAGAACCATGCCAAAGGCAAAGGGCAAGGGCAAGGCTCGGAGCCGCAGCCAGAGCCGCGACCGCCTTCCGCAAAAGGGGTGCAGGCACCAGAATTATTTGGTGAGGCGGAGGTGGCCGCACTGTTTTTTTTGTGCAGCGCCACCTCCCCTTAACCCTGGCAGCAGGCGGCAGGCCTGGGTCCGGGTACGGGCTCCGGGAGCGTCGCCAGCAGTGGGGAAGGGTGCGCCGGGCAGTGTTTCGCTGTTCTGGGGTCCGGCGCACCCCTAACCAGATTACGGCCAGGTGGTCCGATATCCTGGACCGAGAGCAGGACCTGCTGGACCTGCTAGGAGTTGAGGTCCCGGGGCTTGGTGAGTAGCTATTTAATATTACTACTTTGTGTTCTTCTGCTCTGTGTTATATATTGCGAATATAATTTTTTTCTGAATAGCAAGAATGCTGCTGCTTACATTGCAGGTAAATTACGTTTAAAAATCTTCTGTGATGGTTGTGCCACAGGAGCTCGGCGCTACTAATCTTACTTGTTTGCAACTTTGCGCTCGCTTAGCGTGATTATGTAAGAGTTTCTTTTAGAGAACTTAAGTTAGGTAATGCTAGAGAGACTCTAGTCCTTCCTTTGTCCTCCTGTCACTAAGAGATAGTGGTGGATTGATAGGTTTAGTTACTTATTAGTATGAGTTGGTAATTTTTAGCGGTCTGCGTGATGCATCCTCTGTTACATCACGTGCTGCTGAGTGCTGCTTACCCCAGTCCTTAGTAGAACCTTTTGTAGTGTGTTTAGTGAGTGGTAATAGGCTTAGCACTAGAAGAACATTAGCAGCAACCAACCAACAATTTGGTGTATGCAAAAATGTATGCATGTGTCCTCCATCTATGCATTTTTGAGGACTAAAATAAATGGAAATGCAGACTTAGTGAACAATTGACCCGTCTGGAATAGGTGGGCTAGGTCAGGTGGTACTTAGGCTTAGTTAGTATTCTGGAATCAGAATGGAACACTGTATTATTGTTGATAAATAATAACTAGACGGTCCGCGAATCCCCCGATACTACTAGTCGACCAGATTAGATAGGTCAATTTTATTGCAATTGTTGTTTCCATAAATGTTTTTTGACCGTTTTAAAAAATATTTTATTTGTTTCACACCAATCATCAATGTTTGTCTCTTTCGTTCTTATATCTTTCATGATCAGCATCCAAGGGCAAGAAGAAGACGGGGTCAGAGTCGGCTGGACCAGAAGGAGAACACCAGGGACTGGACCAGTACCGCTCCTCTACCGAGGGCTCTGCTGCTGGCCCCAGTAAGTCTTCCTGTTGGTAATATTAATAATTATATTTCCCTAACTTTTACTGCATCTTATTTTTTCCGAACTATTGTTTCCATTTCCTAATGCTATTTTTTACCAATTCTTCTACGATCTAGACTATCTGTTTCTAAGTTCTTGTTATCCCTGCCACTAACTGCCTTAGCTATGACTCTCTGTACTACTACTATTAGTCTGTCTGTAGCTAATCTTGCCCAGTTGGCCACACTTTATTTAAAAGGTTTTATTAAAACTCAGATTCACCAATAGCTCTAGCCACTGAGTCCAGTCCTTTGGGTTGGCCTCTTCTAGTCTTCTTAATCTAGAGAGGCTTTTCGACAATTCCCACCAACAAAATGCCCAACCAGATATTTTACTATTTTTTATAGGATAGGACATACTACTACTAGTCTACTCTACTCTAGTACCTGATTTGTACTAGTGATGTATGTTGTATATGTATGTTTTAACTTTTTTCAATCTTGCTAGTGAAAAAGAATAAAATAGGGGAGGTGTATATGGCATCTAAAAAATGTGTAATATTTTTTCTAGGCGTACCAACCACCAGTGCCGGGGCCAGCGGCGAAGGCGACGCAGGCGCAGCCAGTATGGAGGGAGCAGGAGATGCGGCAGCTGCAGGGGGTGAGCCAGCAGCAGTGGCGGCGGTGGTAAGTTATATTCCTTACTTATTGACATTACATTCGCTGCAAGACACTGTACTGTTGAGCGAGACTAAGTTGTTGTGAACAACGGTTGAAGAAGACACCCTTTACTTAGCATTAGCAATAGCATTAGCGGCGGGAGTTGAGTAACTAATGGCCTCTTCTATCTGACTTCAACTCAGCTGTGAAAGTTTTATGGAGAAGACTAAGAGTCAGATCAGATGACATTGATGGAGGGGTTGAACGAAATGAGAAAGAAGGGTGGAAGGAGGAAGGATGGGCGAGATGTCATATTTATGATTATGACTGGCAGAGAAGGATACGCGTGATGCATGCATAGGTGGTTGATAGGATTCAGATGCATGGGTGGTTGAAGGATGGGTGGAAGGTGAAAGAAAAGATGCCTGCCTGGGTGGGCGAAACTGTATGGGTGGATAGAAAGAATCCTCCGGGGTGTTTCATGGGTCAAACTCAAAGCCAAGGCAAGCATGGAAGGAAGGATGCATGGGTGGTGGTTTAAAAAAAAGAATAAATGTTTGTTGTTGGTGAAACAAACTAAGGTTTGTTGAGAGATTAAGAAGAATGATAGGCATGTTTACTTTGAATGGATGGATGCCTGGATGGTATTCATCATAGATAGCATAGGTGGAGACTGTGACTGGATGAAGAGTCTTACTTTGCAGAGAATGTAAAAGAAACCACACCAGAGTAGCAAAGCCAAGGAGAATAGAAGTTGTATTTTCAGAATACACCCTTGACTCACAGTAGTTTGCAAGCACAGCATATATATTGTGTATTTATGTCGTTATCAAGCGCCTCCCTCTGACTCCGAGGCCCACACCCTACCTATGTTAATTTATTTTCTACTGTGTCAGCCTGCCATGGGTGGCCTAGCTATCGGCTGCATGGTTACACAATCAATCAAAACAAAGTACCTCATGTCATCCCATATATAAGCAATGATCATTTGGATCAGATATCATCTGCCTTTTTGTAGTAGTCAGGGCAGGGTGAAAGTGAAATTGAGCAGTTGCCCTTGATGATCATGTAACAGAGATTGGCCAGTGCCACCCGTAATAGAAAAATATGATGACTGTGTAGTCAGCTTCCCCACCTGCAGACAGTAGTAAATAAAACTAACGTGAGTCTGCGTCATGAGTATGTTTGTCTTGGGCGCAAGCTGACTGAGCTGGCAGGCCGGCTACAACAAGGTTACGTAATTTCGCTAAACAAGAGAGAAGAAGAAGACTGGTGTACTGTGTACTCGAGTCCATAGTCCTAGAATAATGCCTGAAAGTCCCACAAATGTTAGAGGCAGAGGAAGTGGGAGGATCGATACATACGACAAATGTTATGTACTGGGCTTGCTAGTGCTACTGTGCCACTCTGTGTCGAATTAATTTGTCTTACTGTTTTGCTAAGAGTATATTGTTAGTTTGTTACAATACACTTTTTTCTCCTTGATATAGTTACTCCTTCCCAACCCAAATCCAAACCGGACAGGAAGGAGTTGGCAGCCATGGCCCGGCGCCAGAAGCTTGAGGCCATTCAAAAAGAGTATCGGCGGCTGGTGGTTCTGGCGGAGGAGGAGGCGGCAGCAGCTGCAGCCTCCTCTAATGCCCCGGGCCCCAGCCAGGCCCCCCTGGCCATCGAGTGGTATGGCGCTCGGGTCTGGCAGCCGCCCACCACCGCACTTCATCCAGCACTGCTGCCCCCCCCTGTGGATGCAATTGCAGGAAATTCCAGCGCCGCATGCTCCTCCAAAATGCCTGCCTAGAGGAGCGGATAAAGGTCCTGGAGAAGCAACTAGCCCGCCGATAGAGACCCTGTTGGATTGCCCCTTTATTCCTTTTTTTGGTGGGTGGGAAGTGGGCGTTGGGGTTTATGGACAATTGGTTGGACTTTTTCGTTTTGGACATTGGTTGGGGTTAGGGAGAGGGGTGGGGCAGGTGCTGTTGTGGGATTTTTACATAGTTTATTTTTGTTAGGGGATTAAATCATATTTATACTTTACATACGATGTTAATGTTTTGTGGGGGGTTACTGTTTTACGTCACACTGTTTCCTTGATGCTACAGGGCCACAGTCAGTGTTTGATTTAAATAATCTGCCGATTTTGTAAGACACAAACAGATAGATGCGGTACCCCTCACTGAGTGACTTGTCCTACTAGTACTGTCAGTCTCTCCTCCTAGTCTATGCATTCTGCAACTGGACTCAAGGGGTGTGTGAATTAATTTCCATTATTAATTATGCCTCCCCCAAACTTCTTCTCTTACCTGTGATTGATGTTTAACTTAGGTACAGTGATATCTGCATGGTGTTGATGGTATGGGTTCCCAACATGCCATGGTTGTGGTGGTAGTACTAGTAGACACTGGCAGTAGCATTTGCAAAAAAAGAAAATGAGACAGTCAGTCACCTGAGAGAGACTCTGGGAGGAGTAGTAGAACGAAGTACAGTACAGTACACAAGAAGACTGCCAAACAATAATAATAATGCTGATTAGCAATGCTAAAGTAAAATAAAACATAATGGTGGTGGGGATATCCTAGTACAACAAGTTACAAACTGTAGTTGTGTCGATTCACTCGACACAAGCGTAACATTTCGAGCTGTGTAGGAGGATGACAAATCCAATCGATGCCGTCAATTAATGATGATGGATTAGGTTCCTTTGGAAAAAAAATTGACTTGCAAATATATTGAGCATGGGTGGGCAAGCAGAAGAAGATCCTCGCCCTGCTTTGAAATTGAATTAGTGTTGCTTTCACCACATCCGCCCCAGCAAGCGTGTGATCAATTATTGGTGTACATTTAATTTAGTCACACCTCAATATAAATCACACAGCCTGGGGGAAGAGGGTTAGGGTTTGATGAATGGTTGGGAAGGGGGTTTGGGGAAAGGTTTGACAAAGAAAAACACTACGCATGGACAAACAACAAAACACAATCTTGGCAGAATACCATCATATCCATAAATCTGTTAAGGAAAAAAAGGAAATGCATGCATGATGATGATGAGTGATGACTTGATGGTTAATGATAAGTAGTACTTACTAACTAGACTAGTAGACAGTACAGGGCAGCAGTATATTATTAATTATTATACAATTTGCCTTGCCCGTCTGTCCTCAGAGAGACCCAAATTACATACATTTTTACTTCTTGTACCGGGGTTACTTTTTAAAGCAAGCAAAGAAAATTAAAAAATAGCTGTAGGGATCAATTATAAGCAGAGAGCAAACAACAACAACACACAGTATTAATGATTGAAGAGAAAAAATGAATCAAATTATTTAAAAGATGATGAATGTTGATACTAAAGTGTTACTGTATGTTATCCTGGTCAAATTGGGGAGTTGCATCTCGGCATTCTTCTTGGTCCTCCTGTCCATGCTGCGTCCGTCAATCTTGGGTGCCACTGCCTGCCTAGTGGATGTGGATTCGTAGGTGAGTCTGAGTTGTTTTTCCCAGTATAGCACAGGGTAAAGGCCGGCCTGTAAGTGTAGATGGAAAAACAAAAGGGATATTTAAAAATCAAGTAGAAAAAAAAAAGAAAATTACGGAGGAGTGCAAACACTTTCAGAGTGGCATGGCTAAATCATGTCTACTCTGTTGTCTGTTTCCAGTATAAACCTACAACAGCAACAGGACAGAACAGGCCCACAGCGCCCACCCAACCTCCACTTAGCTTAGATTTTGACTGAGCCAGACAGAGCACACATGTCACATATATACAGCAACATAGCATTTTCCAAAGTAGGTAACTAAATCAATGGCATGCACAGCTGTCAGTCATACCACCACTACTACACTCGTGACTCGACTCCACCACTACACAGACATGTAGGTCTGCTGAGGTTGTTGTTGACTTGTTTACCTTTTATGCCACTCATGAAACGCCCTTAGTTATTCCATCAATCATCTCCGATCCTACTGAGTGACTGCGAAGATATTATGTCACTGTGGTCATCATCATGGTGTTGTCCAACTCAGTGTGCAGTGTACAGAGTGAGTCCACATTCCATATTCAAAATGCAATGGATCGGCCTGCAGTAGAAGTACAATTTTGTTATTAAACAACAAGAAGGGAAACATTGACTTGAGTTACTTTTAGTGTGTAGATTAAATAATAGTACACAATGAATTCACTTCATGCACAACAAACAACAACAACACAAACACCAATCACTCACTCAGCGTCCAATGCATGCCATCATTCATTACCTGTTCCTTCTCATCTTAAGTTAAGGGTCAGTCTCTCTCGGCTCGGAAAGGAGGATAGCTATAGTAGTCATCATGTTCCACTTCTTTTGGAGGGACTCAACGAGGCAACATTTTCTTGTACTATTATTCTACATCCAATCATCATCTGGCTTGAGGGAAATGGATTTAGGGCGAGTCAGGAGGATGGAGGAGCAGGACTCGGAGGAGTGGACTTCAGTTAAATGCAGACAGCTGCAACTCCAAAATGGCAATAAAAAGACTAGAAGACGGTGGTGATGGATTTGTTGTGATTTGAAGTTTCGAACCAGAAAGACAGACACACACAAATAAAAGTAAATAAGGAAGGAAGAAAGTAAGAAGTTCAAGCCTAGTTGTCAGGAAAGTATAGCTCGTCCTCAAACTCTGGGGGTTCAACCAGAAGTAGGTAATCATCTAACACACTACTTCCGTCACCTAAGTCGCTGTCCTCATCTTCCTGCGTTGATTCATGTATTGTGTAATTCGGTGGTATAAAGTGCTGATTCATTTTGATCATGGTTAACCTCTCCATGTTTTTGGGTGAGAGACTTGTCCTTTTCACTGTTACAATGGCACCAGCAGCACTGAAAACACATTCAGAAGAGACACTTGCACAGGGCAAGCCAGATAGTTTATCGCCAGGCTGCTGAGCACTGGCCATTGGCCCCTTTTCCCATACCAATACTGCAATGGGTTTTGATCAATGTAGACCTCTGTTGGGTCATCCAGATAGGCCTGGACCATCCGCTCAATGTTCAGGGGTGCTCCACTTTGCTTGGCCTCTTTTGTCTTTGCATAAGCACTGGACCTAGCAAGCCCTTGCTGTAAATACCAATCCTGTGCCGATTTTACTGGGGCTGATGATCCGGTTCTTGCTGTTGTGGATAGTGTTGGTGACCACTCCGAGCCAAACGCACTGCCCTCAGGCTCTGAAGTTGAACTTGACACCGGATGCCCTGCTGCAGTACTTGTTGTGGGTTTGAGTAGCGGGCCTTTAATTAACAGCCGTTCATTTTCCAAGTCACTGGCTGCCTCAGCTATCCAAGTTTTGTACTGGGCAACATGCACTTCTGAAAAAGGAATTAATGTCTTACTGTTCAGTGCCGATTTGTACCGTGGATCCAGAATTGTGGCACAAATGCAATGTTCTTGGGACAAAATCTTAGTTTGCACCCTTGCATTTTCAGCCAAGCGACGGGATAAGCTCTCCACCAACTCATATGCTTCATTTTTTCCTCCACACCTGTGTACGCTTGAGACACCTCCTTCAGCTGTTGCTCTAGCATGTGCAACAATGGGATAGCTTGGCCCATAGTACAGTACTCCTTGCTGACTTCACATGTGAAGAGCTCGAAAGGAAGAAGCATCTCTGTCAGGCATTTAACTAGGCCCCATTGGTCCATCTGTAGGGTCATACCTTTCACAGTCGTATCCCTTATTCTTTGCATGACATACTCATTGATTGGTCTGTACTGATACAACAGACGATCAAGCATGTAATAAGTTGAGTTCCAACATGTTGGCACCTCCTGGATGAGTGCTTTGACTGGCATTCTATGCTCACGTTGAATGATCCTCAGCTGCTTCCGGGCTTTAAAAGAATGGCTGAAATGTGTGCATATTCTTCTGCAGGTGGTCAGTAAGTTGCTGACTCGGGCTTCTTTTTCAGAAAGTCTTGAAAAATGATGTTAATGCAGTGCGCCAAACACAGGACCCTGAAATAGGCACCATCCTCCATGGCCTTAACTATATTACTGCCATTATCCGTGGCAACAAAACCAATGTTAAGCCCTCTTGGGCGCAGCCATTCAAAGACCTTGCTGTTAAACTCTTCCAAAATGTTTGCAGCAGTATGAGATTTCTCCATGGCGAACATGGCTACAGTTGCATGTTTCCGAGTAGCATTAAAAATCTCAGCAGTGTCAACAGCACCTGCTTCAGATATCTTTTCTCTAACCCCTACAAAAGAGATCCAGTGTGCAGTGATGCACATGTAATCAGTGGCTTGGCAACTGGTCCATATGTCTGTTGTCAGGTGGATATTGTGAACAGCACTCTCCTGAAAAGCTTGTCCAAGCAATTCCAGCACATCATGATGTAGTGCTGGAACAGCAACTCTGGCGAAATAGGACCAGCTGGGAACCTTCTATTTTGGGCAGATGGCTGTCACAAATTCAAGAAAACCCACCCCTTCCACAAAAGAAAAAGGGAGAAGGTCCAGCGCTAACATTTTAGCCAGCTTCGCATTGTACAAACGTGCCATTGGGTGGTTGTGTTCGTACTGCCCCTCTGACCTAAGCATGCTGACAATGGTAGGCTGGATTATTTTCCTTTGTGGTGCAGCTGATGCAGGTGACTTCTTGAACCCAGTTAGGCTCAGCGACGCACTTTTTTCATTGCAGTACTCTGTTGGCTTGGTGTCTCACTCTCAGCCTGACTCTTAACTACGGTGCCACTGAGATGTTGCTGAGGATGTGGGTAGTACCACTACACTGCTGGGGACAGGGCTACTTTGTGTACCAGAGAAAATGTCTCCCTCCTGTTCACCTTCTACCGCGATCATATCTTCTTCATCAACACCAACAGCAATGGGTGCAGTTTTACTTAGGCCTTTATGGTGTTCCTCCCACTGTAAGTAAAAAAAAAAAATGTAAGTCCGTTTTTATATAGCATAGCTACTCACCCATACGCGTCTCAAGGCGCTGGGGGCCGGAGTGGAAATTAAGTGAGCTAATGCCCAGAGTCACATGGTGCTGAGCTGAGCTGCCGCCGGAGCCGGGGATCGAACAGTGAACCCTGTGCTCCGAAGTCAGCTGCCCTGGCCGCTGCACCACACCTCTCCCACTGGATCAAGTGGTGTTTTTTCAGATGGGTTGTTTGGCCTCCGGTACCATAGTTTGTACCAGGCTTACCCAGACTAACACTATGTCGACAAATTGAGCATATAGCAACGTTCTCCTCCTTACTGCTAACCGAAAAGAAGTTCCAAACTGGGCAGGTGTACTTTCTTGCACTGCTGGAGGTGCCACTTGCAATGCCGGATGAACTGGAGGGTGTGCCTGGAATTTGACTCTGTGCAGTACCACTACTACCTACTGAGGTGGTGGTTGTGCTGGATGTAGGTCCCTGAAGGGCCTTTGCAAATGCAAATATGGAAGCTGGAGGTGGTGTTGGTGTTACCTGTCTTTGTGGTATCCGTGCCACATCCCTCAGAGCAATTTGGGATAGGGTAATAATGTTGGTCTCCATCTCCACTGGGCCGGGAGTGATGTTCATGATGACTGGCTCGTCATCATCATCCCCCTCTTCTACATCTACCTCCATAACTCTAAGGCTTTCTGGAACCTTCCTTTTCCCTAGCCTTGTCTTGTGGCGTGCCTCACTATCAGACTGAGCTGGTATCTTCCAAGTGGTATCTAGATCATCAGAAGGGGTGCTTGAAGAAGAAGTTGATGGACTAACCCTCCTTTTCCTTGCTGGGGATCTGGAAGACAATGGATCTTCTGAAAGAGTGGCTTGCTCTTCTTCGTCTGCAGGAAGCTCGATTTCCTGAACTGCCCCTACTTCGGGAGGAACAACTACTATTGTGGGCTGTTGTTGCGGCTGTTGTTGCGGCTGTTGTTGCGGCTGTTGTTGCCCACTTATCTGCTGAGTTTCTGCCTGCGTTGATTGGGTACTACTTTGCGATAATGACATTTCAACATCACTGCTCGTTGGCGTTTGCGCAAGTAGACTGGCTACCTCTGCTACACTCATGGGCTTGGGCCTAGGTTGGTGGGGTGGGCCCGCTGATGCGGAGGTGCTGCTCCCAGCTTGGTCCCCGGACACCGCTGATGCCGGCGTAATTTTTGGTTTCCCAAAAAACATATTGGCCAGCACACCAGTCTTGGTAAGTGGCAGTGCCACTTCCTTCTTCTGTTCCTTCTTCTCACTGGCAACTTTCTTGGTACTGGAGGACCTGGTACCTTTCTTTGGGGCCATCTTCTTCCTTCCGATGTCAGCAGGATGCAGGTGCACAAGTTGCAGAGATGTCTGTGGTCACACGTGGACGTGACATGGTGCGCAGCAGGACTTCTGTCTGGCAGTACAACGGGTGATGATGACACCTCCTCCTCTGTGTTTTTGTGCACCTTAAACCTTAAAGCAAAGAAGCCAGGAGAAGAACATCAGTGAAATGTTGCATTTGTTGCTGTGGTTCAATTACTACTAGTACAAACAAACAAATATAATATATAACTTAGTGTGTGGTGGTCACACGTGTTAGTGTTATATTATTACATTTTATTAACTCAGTTTAAGTTATAAAAAAAACATGACAGTGTAGCCATTTGTGAGACTTTGACAACAAGGGCTTTCATGGTATACTGTGTACACTCAGGAAGGATAGGAAAGAAGAAGAACAAAAAAAAATACAAATGTAATGGAAGTGGAACCTGTTTGGCATTAATTTGCTCATCACGTCATTCAGGGAGCTGCAGCTGGCAAAGGGGATGGAAGCAGTAAGCCAAGAGGAACAAAGGAAATGCATGCAGGCCTATATGGCAAAAACAGCACACTACTAAACTACCACCACAAAATGGCCACCAGCCACATGGTCACTCACAGTCACAACAAGCAGGAGGCCTGGAAAACAATGAACTCAAGCAGGCCTATATGGCCAGACAAAGGAGGCATGCTAAACAACACAGCTTTAATGCAAAAACGAAACTCCACAGGGCTAAACAAGGAGTGCAAGTTACACAACAACCACACCACACACACACATCCAAGAAAGGCATTTATTTAACACACACCAAAAAAGTGAAATAACCCAAACAATACACATTTTGCAATTCAATCCAATGCCATCCATGCCCTAAATGATGTTTAAATTCAACAGACACCACAGAAACAGTTGTTTCATTTCATGCACCCATGACTAGCTCTGGGCCTACTGGATGAAAGGCCTATTGGCAGACTAGGCCACAAGCTTGCAGGCCTATGGCAAAAGCACACTGCCTTGCTTCAAAATGGCCACCAGCCACATGACCAGGCCCACAACAACAAGAAATGGAAGACAGACGATGCAGGCCTATGCCAAAAGCACACTGCCTGTCTTCAAAATGGCCGCCAGCCACATGGCCAGGCCCACAACAACAAGAACGGGAAGACAAACAATGCAGGCCTATAGCAAAAGCACACTGCCTGGCTTCAAAATGTCTGCCAGCCACATGGCCAGGCACACAACAACAAGAAGCCTAGGCCAAAAGGAACAAAGGAAAGACATGCAGGTCTATATGGCAAAAGCAGCACACTACTACACTACCACTACAAAATGGCCACCAGCCACATGGTCACTCACAGTCACAACAAGCAGGAGGCCTGGAAAACAATGAACTCAAGCAGGCCTATATGGCCAGACAAAGGAGGCATGCTAAACAACACAGCTTTAATGCAAAAACGAAAATCCACAGGATTAAACAAGATGTGCAAGTTACACAACAACCACACCACACACACACATCCAACAAAGGCATTTATTTAACACACACCAAAAAAGTGAAATACCCCCAAAAATACACATTTTGCAATTCAATCCAATGCCATCCATGCCCTAAATGATGTTTAAATTCAACAGACACCACAGAAACAGTTGTTTCATTTCATGCACCCATGACTAGCTCTGGGCCTACTGGATGAAAGGCCTATTGGCAGACTAGGCCACAAGCTAGCAGGCCTATGGGAAAAGCACACTGTCTGGCTTCAATATGGCTGCCAGCCACATGGCCAGGCCCACAACAACAAGAAAGGGAAGACAGACAATGCAGGCCTATGGCAAAAGCACACTGCCTGGCTTCAAAATGGCCACCAGCCACATGGCCGGGCCCACAACAACAAGAAGCCTAGGCCAAAATGAACAAAGGAAAGACATGCAGGCCTATATGGCAAAAGCAGCACACTACTACACTACCACCACAAAATGGCCAACAGCCACATGGTCACTCACAGTCACAACAAGCAGGAGGCCTGGAAAACAATGAACTCAAGCAGGCCTATATGGCCAGACAAAGGAGGCATGCTAAACAACACAGCTTTAATGCAAAAATGAAAATCCACAGGGCTAAACAAGGTGTGCAAGTTACACAACAACTACACCACACACACACATCCAACAAAGGCATTTATTTAACACACCGAAAAGGTGAAATATCCCAAAAAATACACATTTTGCAATTCAATCCAATGCCATCCATGCCCTAAATGATGTTTAAATTCAACAGACACCACAGAAACAGCTGTTTCATTTCATGCACCCATGACTAGCTCTGGGCCTACTGGATGAAAGGCCTATTGGCAGACTAGGCCACAAGCTAGCAGGCCTATGGGAAAAGCACACTGTCTGGCTTCAATATGGCTGCCAGCCACATGGCCAGGCCCACAACAACAAGAAAAGGAAGACAGACAATGCAGGCCTATGGCAAAAGCACACTGCCTGGCTTCAAAATGGCCACCAGCCACATGGCCAGGCCCACAACAACAAGAAGCCTAGGCCAAAATGAACAAAGGAAAGACATGCAGGCCTATATGGCAAAAGCAGCACACTACTACACTACCACCACAAAATGGCCACCAGCCACATGGTCACTCACAGTCACAACAAGCAGGAGGCCTGGAAAACAATGAACTCAAGCAGGCCTATATGGCCAGACAAAGGAGGCATGCTAAACAACACAGCTTTAATGCAAAAATGAAAATCCACAGGGCTAAACAAGGTGTGCAAGTTACACAACAACTACACCCCACACACACACACAACAAAGGCATTTATTTAACACACCAAAAAAGTGAAATATCCCAAAAAATACACATTTTGCAATTCAATCCAATGCCAACCATGCCCTAAATGATGTTTAAATTCAACAGACACCACAGAAACAGCTGTTTCATTTCATGCACCCATGACTAGCTCTGGGCCTACTGGATGAAAGGCCTATTGGCAGACTAGGCCACAGGCTTGCAGGCCTATGGCAAAAGCACACTGCCTGGCTTCAAAATGGCCACCAGCCACATGGCCAGGCCCACCACAACAAGAAAGGGAAGACAGACAATGCAGGCCTATGGCAAAAGCAGACTGCCTGGCTTCAAAATGGCCGCCAGCCACATGGCCAGGCCCACAACAACAAGAAGCCTAGGCCAAAAGGAACAAAGGAAACACATGCAGGCCTATATGGCAAAAGCAGAACACTTCTAAACTACCACCACAAAATGGCCACCAGCCACATGGTCACTCACAATCACAACAAGCAGGAGGCCTGGAAAACAATGAACTGAAACAGGCCTCTAATGGCCAGGCAAAGGAGGCATGCTAAACAACACAGCTTTAATGGAATAAAATGCAAAAACGAAAATCCACAGGGCTAAACAAGGTGTGCAAGTTACACAACAACCACACCACACACACACACACAACAAAGGCATTTATTTAACACAAACCAAAAAAGTGAAATACCCCAAAATTTTTTGCAATTCAATCCAATGCCATCCATGCCCTAAATGATGTTTAAATTCAACAGACACCACAGAAACAGTTGTTTCATGCACCCATGACTAGTTCTGGGCCTACTGGCTACCCACAATAAAAAAAAAAAAATGAAGAAAAGTACAAAAATTTTAGTTGCAGCAACCGCAATGCCCCAATCAAACAAACAACACCAACTTACTTGTAAAATCTCAAATCCAAAGTCCTCAAATCCAAAAGTCCTCAAATCCAATGATATATGATGCAGCAGACACAAAGGGTGAACCTTCCAGCTCCAAATCCAAATGAAAATGAACAGGACATGGACAAAGCACTGGGAGGAGCCTGCTGGACAGGAACAGGAAGTTGGAGACTCTGGGGCACTTCCTTCCTCCCAAAAAAAAAGTAAATAAAGAAAAAGGACTCCTTGCACAAAAAAGTACTGCCAAATGTCAATCTGATGAGTTTTTTTCATCCAAATCATCATTTTCAAGACGGTTTTATGCTGCTCAAGAGATATTCTTCTCCAGATTGCAAATTTTGCGTGTTCGGCATCAAGAGCTTCTCCGAAATTCCGCCGGATGTCTGATGGCGCGTCCGAATGACGTGTTCGCGATTGCACACTCTTACGGGATCGCGCGACCGGCTACCAAAATCTCGTGGCGCACGCGAACGGATATGAAAACTTGTCGGCGAACGCAGGGATCCCGGTAAGTCGCTACCGCGTGCGCGAAACGCATTTTGAAAGCGCGAACAAGGGAAAAACTCCGCTCCGCCACGATCGCGGAGTTTTAGGTATCTTCGCGTTCTACGCGTAATGGAGCGGATTTTACCGCCCAGGCTTAGTCAAAAGGTAAACATTAAATAATCACCATTAGTGACCATCTGGAGAAAGTTCAACAGGTCCTGGGTCATTATTTTTCATCAGAAAATTGTTTTTTGGACTGTACAAGAAATGATTCAAAATGTCTATTGGATCGTGCCTCATGTTGAATAACCACTTTTTAAAGCCTCACAGTGACCAAAATTGCCATTTTTACAGACATTTCCTCCTACCCAGAAGCTTCTATTTTGACCGATTTCGGGCAGGAAAAGGACTCTAAGCACACTTATTTTAGTTCCAACATTGATAATTCCCATGCAATAGTCATTTACAGTCAAAAGATGAAACATTAAAAAATCACCATTACTGACCATCTGGAGAAAGTTGGACAGGTCTGGGGTCATCATACTTTATCATAAAATTGATTTTTTGCACTGTACAAAAAATGATTCAAAATGTCAATTGGATCGTGCCTCATGTAGAATAACCACTTTTTAAAGACTCACAGTGACCAAAATTGCCATTTTTACTGACTTTTCCTCCCACTCAAAAGCTTCTATTTTGACTGATTTTGGGCAGGAAAATAACCCTAAACACACTGATTTTAGTTCAGTAAGTGATAATTCCCATGCAATAGTCATTTACAGTCAAAAGATTAAACATTAAAAAGTCACCATTACTGACTATCTGGAGAAATTTCGACAGTTCCGGGTTCATTGTTTTTCATTAGAAAATGTATTTTTGAACTGTACCAAAAATGATTCAAAATGTCAATTGGATCATGCCTCATGTTGAATAACTTCTTTTTAAAGCCTCACAGTGACCAAAATTGCTATTTTTACAGATGTTTCCTCCTATGCAGAAGCTTCTATTTTGACCGATTCCGGGCAGGAAAATGACTCTAAACACACTTATTTAGTTCCAACATTGATAATTCACATGCAATACTCATTTACAGTCAAAAGATTAAACCTAAAAAAAATCACTATTAGTGACCATCTGTAGAAAGTTCGACAGGTCCATGGTCATCGTCTTTCATCAGAAAATTGATTTTTGGACTGCACAAAAAATGATTCAAAACGTCAATTGGATTGTGCCTCATGTTGAATAACCACTTTTTGAAGCCTCACTGTGACCAAAATTGCCATTTTAACGACTTTTCCTCCTACTCAGATGCTTCTATTTCGACCGATTTCAGGCAGGAACATGATTCTGAACACACTGATTCTAGTTCGAAAAGTGATAATTCCAATGCAATAGTAATTTACAGTCAAAAAACTTAAACATTAAAAAATCACCATTACTGACCATCTGGAGAAAGTTTGACAAGTCCGGGGACATTGGTTTTCATCAGAAAATTTATTTTATGGGCTGTACAAAAAATTATTCAAAATGTCAATTGGATCGTGCCTCATGTTGAATAACCACTTTTTAAAACCTAACAGTGACCAAAATTGCGATTTTTACAGACATTTCCTCCTACTAAGAAGCTTCAGTTTTGACCGATTATGGGCAGAATAATGACTCTAAACACACTTATTTAGTACCAACATTGATAATTCCCATGCAATACGCATTTACAGTCAAAAGATTAAACATTAGAAAAATCACCATTACTGACCATCTGGAGAAAGTTCGACAGGTCTGTGGTCATCATTTTTCATCAGACTTTTTTTTTTTTGTACTGTACAAAAAATGAGTCAAAACATCAATTGGATTGTGCCTCATGTTGAATAACCACTTTTTGAAGCCTCACTGTGACCAAAATTGCCATTTTTACTGACTTTTCCTCCTACTCAGAAGCTTCTATTTTAACCGATTTCGGGCAGGAAAATGAATCTAAACACACTGATTTTAGTTCCAAAATTAAAAATTCACATGCAATAGTCATTTACGGTCAAAATTTTAAACATTAAAATGTCACCATTACTGACCATCTGGAGAAAGTTCGACAGGTCCAGGGTCATCGTTTTCATCAGAAAATTGATTTTTTGGACTGTTCAAAAAATGACTGAAAATGTCAATTGGATCATGCCTCATGTTGAATAACTTCTTTTTAATGCCTCACAATTGACCAAAATTGCTATTTTTACAAATGTTTCCTCCCACTCAGAAGCTTCTATTTTGACCAATTTCAGGCAGGAAAATGACTCTAAACACACTTATTTAAGTTCCAAAAGTGATAATTCATATGCTATAGTTATTTACAGGCAAAAAAATAAACATTAAAAAATCACCATTACTGACCATCTGGAGAAAGATTGACAGGTCCTGGGTCATCATTTTTCATCAGAAAATAGATTTTTTTGGACTGTACAAAAAATGATTTAAAATGTCAATTGGATCGTGCTTCGTGTTGAAAAACTACTTTTTAAAGCCTCACAGTGACCAAAATTGCCATTTTTACAGACTTTTCCCCTAATCAAAAGCTTCTATTTTGACCGATTTCGGGCAGGAAAATGACTCTAAACACACTTATTTTAGTTCCAAAAGTGATAATTCATATGCTATAGTTATTTACAATCAAAAGCTTAAACATTAAAAAAGCACCAATACTGGCCATCTGGAGAAAGTTTGACAGGTCCGCGGTCATCGTTTTTCATCAGAAAATTGATTTTTTGTTGGGCTGCACAAAATCTGATTCAAAATGTCAATTGGATTGTGCCTCATGTTGAATAACCACTTTTTAAAGCCTCTCAGTGACCACAATTGCCATTTTTACAGACAATTCCTCCTACTCAGAAGCTTCTATTTTTATGAATTTCGGGCATGAAAATGACTCTAAACACACTTATTTTAGTTCCAAAAGTGATAATTCATATGCAATAGTTATTTACAGTCAAAAGATTGAACATTGAAAAAATCACCGTTCCTGACCTCCTTGAGAAAGTACGAAATGTCCAGGGTCATTGTTTTTTATCAGAAAATTGATTTTATTGCTGCACAAAAAATGATTCAAAATGTTAATTGGATCGTGCCTCATGTTGAATAACCACATTTTAATGCCTTACTGTGACCAAAATTGCCATTTTTACAGACTTTTCCACGTACTCAGAAGCTTCTATTTTGACCGATGTCGGGCAGGAAAATGACTCTAATCACACCTATTTTAGTTCCAAAAGTGATAATTCATATGCTATAGTTATTTACAGTCAAAAGTTTAAACATAAAAAAATCAAAATTCCTGACCATCTGGAGAAAGTTTGAAAGGTCCGGGGTCAACGTTTTTCATCAGAAAATAGATTTTTTGGACTGAACACAAAATAATGCAAAATGTCAATTGTATCGTGCCTTATGTTGAATAACAACTTTTTAAGGCCTCAAGTGACCAAAATTGCCATTTTTACAGACTTTTCCCCTACTCAAAAGCTTCTATTTTGACCAATTTCGGGCAGGAAAATGACTCTAAACACACTTATTTTAGTTCCAAAAGTGATAATTCATATGCTATAGTTATTTACAATCAAAAGCTTAAACATTAAAAAAGCACCATTACTGGCCATCTGGAGAAAGTTTGACAGGTCTGCGGTCATCGTTTTTCATCAGAAAATTGATTTTTTTGGGCTTCACAAAATCTGATTCAAAATGTCAATTGGATTGTGCCTCTTGTTGAATAACCACTTTTTAAAGCCTAACAGTGACAAAAATTGCCATTTTTACATACTTTTCCTACTACTCACAAGCTTCTATTTTGACCCATTTTGGGCAGGAAAATGACTCTAAACACACTTATTTTAGTTCAAAAAGTGATAATTCATATGCTATAGTTATTTACAGGCAAAAAATTAACATTAAAAAATCACCATTACTGACCATCTGGAGAAAGTATGACAGGTCCTGGGTCATCATTTTTCATTAGAAAATGGATTTTTGGTCTGTATAAAAAATGATTCAAAATGTCAATTGGATCGTGCCTCGTGTTGAATAACTACTTTTTAAAGCCTCACAGTGACCAAAATTGCCATTTTTACAGACTTTTCCTCCTACTGAGAAGCTTCTATTTTGACCGATTTCAGGAAGCAAAATGACTCTAAACACACTTATTTTAGTTCCAAAATCGATAATTCATATGCTATAGTTATTTACAGTCAAAAGTTTAAACATTAAAAAATCACCATTCCTGACCATCTGGAGAAAGTTTGACAGGTCCGGGTAATCCTTTTTCAACAAGAAAATTGATTTTTTGGCTGCACAAAATCTGATTCAAAATGTCAATTGGATTGTGCCTCATGTTGAATAACCACTTTTTAAAGCCTAACAGTGACAAAAATTGCCATTTTTACATACTTTTCCTACTACTCACAAGCTTCTATTTTGACCCATTTTGGGCAGGAAAATGACTCTAAACACACTTATTTTAGTTCCAAAAGGGATAGTTCACATGCAATTGTTATTTACAGTCAAAAGATTAAACATTAAAAAATCACCATTACTGACCATCTGGAGAAAGTTTGACAGGTCCAGGGTCATCGTTTTTCATGAGAAAATAGATTTTTTGGACTGTACAAAAAATGATTCAAAATGTCAATTGGATCGTGCCTCATGTTGAATAACCACTTTTTAAAGCCTTACAGTGACCAAAATTGCCATTTTTCAATACTTTTCCTCCTACTCAGAACCTTCTGTTTTGACCGATTTCGGGCAGGAAAATGACTCTAAACACACTTATTTTGGTTCCAAAAGTGATAATTCATATGCTATAGTTATTTACAGTCAAAAAATTAAACATTAAAAAATCACCATTACTGACCATCTGGAGAAAGTTTGACAGGTCCTGGGTCATCATTTTTCATCAGAAAATGGATTTTTTGGACTGTACAAAAAATGATTCAAAATGTCAATTGGATCGTGCCTCGTGTTGAATAACTACTTTTTAAAGCCTCACAGTGACCAAAATTGCCATTTTTACAGACTTTTCCTCCTACTAAGAAGCTTCTATTTTGACAGATTTCAGGCAGGAAAATGACTCTAAACACACTTATTTTAGTTCCAAAATTGATAATTCATATGCAATCGTTATTTACAGTCAAAAGATTAAACATTAAAAAATCACCATTACTAGTTTGACAGGTCTGGGGTCATCGTTTTTCATAAGAAAATTGATTTTTTGGACTGTACAAAAAATGATTCAAAATGTCAATTGGATCGTGCCTCATGTTGAATAACCACTTTTTAAAGCCTCACAGTGACCAAATTTGCCATTTTTACATACATTTCCTCCTACTCAGAAGCTTCCATTTTGACCAATTTTGGGCAGGAAAATGACTCTAAACACACTTATTTTAGTTCCAAAAGTGATAATTCATATGCAATAGTTATTTCCAGTCAAAAGATTAAACATTAAAAAATCACCATTCCTGACCATCCGGAGAAAGTACGACAGGTCTGGGGTCATCGTTTTTTTATCAGAAAATTGATTTTTTGCTGCACAAAAAATTATTCAAAATATTAATTAGATCGTGCCTAATGTTGAATAACCACTTTTTAAAGCCTCACAGTGACCAAAATTGCCATTTTTACATACTTTTCCTCCTACTCATAAGCTTCTACTTTGACCGCTTTCGGGCAGGAAAATGACTCTAAACACACTTATTTTAGTTCCAAAATTGATAATTCATATGCAATAGTTATTTACAGTCAAAAGATTAAACATTAAAAAATCACCATTACTGACCATCTGGAGAAAGTTTGACAGGTCCGGGGTCATCGTTTTTCATGAGAAAATAGATTTTTTGGTCTGTATAAAAAATGATTCAAAATGTCAATTGGATCGTGCCTCATGTTGAATAACCACTTTTTAAAGCCTCACAGTGACCAAAATTGCCATTTTTACATACTTTTCCTCCTTCTCAGAAGCTTCTATTTTGACTGATTTCAAGCAGGAAAATGACTCTAAACACACTTATTTTGGTTCCAAAAGTGATAATTCATATGCCATAGTTATTTACAGTCAAAAAATTAAACATTAAAAAATCACCATTACTGACCATCTGGAGAAAGTTTGACAGGTCCTGGGTCATCATTTTTCATCAGAAAATAGATTTTTTTGGACTGTACAAAAAATGATTTCAAAATGTCAATTGGATCATGCCTCATGTTGAATAACCACTTTTTAAAGCCTCACAGTGACAAAAATTGCCATTTTTACATACTTTTCCTCCTACTCAGAAGCTTCTATTTTGACCCATTTTGGGCAGGAAAATGACTCTAAACACACTTATTTTAGTTCAAAAAGTGGTAATTCATATGCTATAGTTATTTACAGTCAAAAAAATAAACATTAAGAAATCACCATTACTGACCATCTGGAGAAAGTATGACAGGTCCTGGGTCATCATTTTTCATCAGAAAATGGATTTTTTGGACTGTACAAAAAATGATTCAAAAAGTCAATTGGATCGTGCCTCATGTTAAAAAACTACTTTTTAAAGCCTCACAGTGACCAAAATTGCCATTTTTACAGACTTTTCCTCCAACTAAGAAGCTTCTATTTTGACAGGTTTCAGGCAGGAAAATGACTCTAAACACACTTATTTTAGTTCCAAAATTGATAATTCATATGCAATAGTTATTTACAGTCAAAAGATTAAACATTAAAAAACTCACCATTACTGACCATCTGGAGAAAGTTTGACAGGTCCGGGGTAATCGTTTTTCATGAGAAAATAGATCTTTTGGTCTGTATAAAAAATGATTCAAAATGTCAATTGGATCGTGCCTCATGTTGAATAACCACTTTTTAAAGCCTCACAGTGACCCCAATTGCCATTTTTACATACTTTTCCTCCTACTCAGAAGCTCTATTCTGAACGATTTAGGGCAGGAAAATGACTCTAAACACACTTATTTTAGTTCCAAAAGTGATAATTCATATGCTATAGTTATTTACAGTCAAAAGTTTAAACATTAAAAAATCACCATTCCTGACCATCTGGAGAAAGTTTGACAGGTCCGCGGTCATCGTTTTTCATCAGAAAATTGATTTTTTGGCTGCACAAAATCTGATTCAAAATGTCAATTGGATTGTGCCTCATGTGGACTAACCACTTTTTAAAGCCTCACAGTGACCACAATTGCCATTTTTACAGACTATTCCTCCTACTCAGAAGCTTCTATTTTTACCAATTTCGGGCAGGAAAATGACTCTAAACACACTTATTTTAGTTCCAAAAGTGATAATTCATATGCAATAGTTATTTACAGTCAAAAGATTGAACATTAAAAAAATCACCATTCCTGACCACCTGGAGAAAGTACGACAGGTCCGGGGTCATCGTTTTTTATCAGAAAATTGATTTTTTGCTGCACAAAAAATTATTCAAAATGTTAATTAGATCGTGCCTAATGTTGAATAACCACTTTTTAAAGCCTCACAGTGACCAAAATGGCAATTTTTACATACTTTTCCTCCTACTCATAAGCTTCTACTTTGACCGCTTTCGGGCAGGAAAATGACTCTAAACACACTTATTTTAGTTCCAAAATTGATAATTCATATGCAATAGTTATTTACAGTCAAAAGATTAAACATTAAAAAATCACCATTACTGACCATCTGGAGAAAGTTTGACAGGTCCGGGGTCATCGTTTTTCATGAGAAAATAGATTTTTTGGTCTGTATAAAAAATGATTCAAAATGTCAATTGGATCGTGCCTCATGTTGAATAACCACTTTTTAAAGCCTCACAGTGACCAAAATTGCCATTTTTACATACTTTTCCTCCTACTCATAAGCTTCTACTTTGACCGCTTTCGGGCAGGAAAATGACTCTAAACACACTTATTTTAGTTCCAAAATTGATAATTCATATGCAATAGTTATTTACAGTCAAAAGATTAAACATTAAAAAATCACCATTACTGACCATCTGGAGAAAGTATGACAGGTCCTGGGTCATCATTTTTCATCAGAAAATTGATTTTTTGGACTGTACAAAAAATGATTCAAAAAGTCAATTGGATCGTGCCTCATGTTGAAAAACTACTTTTTAAAGCCTCACAGTGACCAAAATTGCCATTTTTACAGACTTTTCCTCCAACTAAGAAGCTTCTATTTTGACAGATTTCAGGCTGGAAAATGACTCTAAACACACTTATTTTAGTTCCAAAATTGATAATTCATATGCAATAGTTATTTACAGTCAAAAGATTAAACATTAAAAAATCACCATTCCTGACCATCTGGAGAAAGTTTGACAGGTCCGCGGTCATCGTTTTTCATCAGAAAATTGATTTTTTTGGCTGCACAAAATCTGATTCAAAATGTCAATTGGATTGTGCCTCATGTGGACTAACCACTTTTTAAAGCCTCACAGTGACCACAATTGCCATTTTTACAGACTTTTCCTCCTACTCAGAAGTTTCTATTTTGACCGATTTTGGGCAGGAAAATGACTCTAAACACACTTATTTTAGTTCCAAAAGTGATAATTCATATGCAATAGTTATTTACAGTCAAAAAATTAAACATTAAAAAATCACCATTACTGACCATCTGGAGAAAGTTTGACAGGTCCAGGGTCATCATTTTTCATCAGAAAATTGATTTTTTGGACTGTACAAAAAATGATTTAAAATGTCAATTGGATCATGCCTCATGTTGAATAACCACTTTTTAAAGCCTCACAGTGACCAAAATTGCCATTTTTACATACTTTTCCTCCTACTCAGAAGCTTCTATTTTGACCCATTTTGGGCAGGAAAATGACTCTAAACACACTTATTTTAGTTCAAAAAGTGGTAATTCAAATGCTATAGTTATTTACAGTCAAAAAAATAAACATTAAGAAATCACCATTACTGACCATCTGGAGAAAGTATGACAGGTCCTGGGTCATCATTTTTCATCAGAAAATGGATTTTTTGGACTGTACAAAAAATGATTCAAAAAGTCAATTGGATCGTGCCTCATGTTAAAAAACTACTTTTTAAAGCCTCACAGTGACCAAAATTGCCATTTTTACAGACTTTTCCTCCAACTAAGAAGCTTCTATTTTGACAGGTTTCAGGCAGGAAAATGACTCTAAACACACTTATTTTAGTTCCAAAATTGATAATTCATATGCAATAGTTATTTACAGTCAAAAGATTAAACATTAAAAAACTCACCATTACTGACCATCTGGAGAAAGTTTGACAGGTCCGGGGTAATCGTTTTTCATGAGAAAATAGATCTTTTGGTCTGTATAAAAAATGATTCAAAATGTCAATTGGATCGTGCCTCATGTTGAATAACCACTTTTTAAAGCCTCACAGTGACCAAAATTGCCATTTTTACATACTTTTCCTCCTACTCAGAAGCTTCTATTTTGACCGATTTAGGGCAGGAAAATGACTCTAAACACACTTATTTTAGTTCCAAAAGTGATAATTCATATGCTATAGTTATTTACAGTCAAAAGTTTAAACATTAAAAAATCACCATTCCTGACCATCTGGAGAAAGTTTGACAGGTCCGCGGTCATCGTTTTTCATCAGAAAATTGATTTTTTTGGCTGCACAAAATCTGATTCAAAATGTCAATTGGATTGTGCCTCATGTGGACTAACCACTTTTTAAAGCCTCACAGTGACCACAATTGCCATTTTTACAGACTATTCCTCCTACTCAGAAGCTTCTATTTTTACCAATTTCGGGCAGGAAAATGACTCTAAACACACTTATTTTAGTTCCAAAAGTGATAATTCATATGCAATAGTTATTTACAGTCAAAAGATTGAACATTAAAAAAATCACCATTCCTGACCACCTGGAGAAAGTACGACAGGTCCGGGGTCATCGTTTTTTATCAGAAAATTGATTTTTTGCTGCACAAAAAATTATTCAAAATGTTAATTAGATCGTGCCTAATGTTGAATAACCACTTTTTAAAGCCTCACAGTGACCAAAATGGCAATTTTTACATACTTTTCCTCCTACTCATAAGCTTCTACTTTGACCGCTTTCGGGCAGGAAAATGACTCTAAACACACTTATTTTAGTTCCAAAATTGATAATTCATATGCAATAGTTATTTACAGTCAAAAGATTAAACATTAAAAAATCACCATTACTGACCATCTGGAGAAAGTTTGACAGGTCCGGGGTCATCGTTTTTCATGAGAAAATAGATTTTTTGGTCTGTATAAAAAATGATTCAAAATGTCAATTGGATCGTGCCTCATGTTGAATAACCACTTTTTAAAGCCTCACAGTGACCAAAATTGCCATTTTTACATACTTTTCCTCCTACTCATAAGCTTCTACTTTGACCGCTTTCGGGCAGGAAAATGACTCTAAACACACTTATTTTAGTTCCAAAATTGATAATTCATATGCAATAGTTATTTACAGTCAAAAGATTAAACATTAAAAAATCACCATTACTGACCATCTGGAGAAAGTATGACAGGTCCTGGGTCATCATTTTTCATCAGAAAATTGATTTTTTTGGACTGTACAAAAAATGATTCAAAAAGTCAATTGGATCGTGCCTCATGTTGAAAAACTACTTTTTAAAGCCTCACAGTGACCAAAATTGCCATTTTTACAGATTTTTACTCCAACTAAGAAGCTTCTATTTTGACAGATTTCAGGCAGGAAAATGACTCTAAACACACTTATTTTAGTTCCAAAATTGATAATTCATATGCAATAGTTATTTACAGTCAAAAGATTAAACATTAAAAAATCACCATTCCTGACCATCTGGAGAAAGTTTGACAGGTCCGCGGTCATCGTTTTTCATCAGAAAATTGATTTTTTTGGCTGCACAAAATCTGATTCAAAATGTCAATTGGATTGTGCCTCATGTGGACTAACCACTTTTTAAAGCCTCACAGTGACCACAATTGCCATTTTTACAGACTTTTCCTCCTACTCAGAAGCTTCTATTTTGACCGATTTAGGGCAGGAAAATGACTCTAAACACACTTATTTTAGTTCCAAAAGTGATAATTCATATGCTATAGTTATTTACAGTCAAAAGTTTAAACATTAAAAAATCACCATTCCTGACCATCTGGAGAAAGTTTGACAGGTCCGCGGTCATCGTTTTTCATCAGAAAATTGATTTTTTTGGCTGCACAAAGTCTGATTCAAAATGTCAATTGGATTGTGCCTCATGTGGACTAACCACTTTTTAAAGCCTCACAGTGACCACAATTGCCATTTTTACAGACTATTCCTCCTACTCAGAAGCTTCTATTTTTACCAATTTCGGGCAGGAAAATGACTCTAAATACACTTATTTTAGTTCCAAAAGTGATAATTCATATGCAATCGTTATTTACAGTCAAAAGATTAAACATTAAAAAATCACCGTTACTGACCATCTGGAGAAAGTTTGACAGGTCCTGGGTCATCGTTTTTCATCACAAAATGGATTTTTTTGGACTGTACAAAAAATGATTCAAAATGTCAATTGGATTGTGCCTCGTGTTGAAAAAGTACTTTTTAAAGCCTCACAGTGACCAAAATTGCCATTTTTACAGACTTTTCCTCCTACTAAGAAGCTTCTATTTTGACAGATTTTAGGCAGGAAAATGACTCTAAACAAACTTATTTTAGTTCCAAAATTGATAATTCATATGCAATCGTTATTTACAGTCAAAAGATTAAACATTAAAAAATCACCATTACTGACCATCTGGAGAAAGTTTGACAGGTCCTGGGTCATCATTTTTCATCAGAAAATGGATTTTTTTGGACTGTACAAAAAATGATTCAAAATGTCAATTGGATCGTGCCTCATGTTGAATAACTACTTTTTAAAGCCTCACAGTGACCAAAATTCTCATTTTTACATACTTTTCCTCCTACTCAGAAGCTTCTATTTTGACCGATTTCGGGCAGGAAAATGACTCTAAACACACTTATTTTAGTTCCAAAAGTGATAATTCAAATGCAATAGTTATTTACAGTCAAAAGATTGAACATTAAAAAAATCACCATTCCTGACCACCTGGAGAAAGTACGACAGGTCCGGGGTCATCGTTTTTTATCAGAAAATTAATTTTTTGCTGCACAAAAAATTATTCAAAATGTTAATTAGATCGTGCCTCATGTTGAATAACCACTTTTTAAAGCCTCACAGTGACCAAAATTGCCATTTTTACATACTTTTCCTCCTTCTCACAAACTTCGACTTTGACCGCTTTCGGGCAAGAAAATGACTCTAAACACACTTATTTTAGTTCCAAAAATGATAATTCTCATGCAATAGCTATTTACAATGAAAAGATGAAACATTAAAAAATCACCATCACTGACCATCTGGAGAAAGTTTGACAGGTCCGGGGTTTATCGTTTTTCATCAGAAAATCGATTTTTTGACTGTATAAAAAATGATTCAAAATGTCAATTGGATCGTGCCTCATGTTGAATAACCACTTTTTAAAGCCTCACAGTGACCAAAATTGCCATTTTCATATACTTTTCCTCCTACTCAGAAGCTTCTATTTTGACCGATTTCGGGCAGGAAAATGACTCTAAACACACTTATGTTGGTTCCAAAAGTGATAATTCATATGCCATAGTTATTTACAGTCAAAAAATTTAACATTAAAAAATCACCATTACTGACCATCTGGAGAAAGTTTGACAGGTCCTGGGTCATCATTTTTCATCAGAAAATGGATTTTTTTGGACTGTACAAAAAATGATTCAAAATGTTAATTGGATCGTGCCTCATGTTGAATAACCACATTTTAATGCCTCACCGTGACCAAAAATGCCATTTTTACAGACTTTTCCACGTACTCAGAAGCTTCTATTTTGACCGATGTCGGGCAGGAAAATGACTCTAATCACACCTATTTTACTTCCAAAAGTGATAATACATATGCAATAGTTATTTACAGTCAAAAGATTAAACATTAAAAAATCACCACTCCTGACCATCCGGAGAAAGTTCGACAGGTCTGGAGTAATCGTTTTTCATAAGAAAATTGATTTTTGGACTGGACAAAAAATGATTCAAAATGTCAATTGGATCGTGCCTCATGTTGAATAACCATTTTTTAAAGCCTCACAGTGACCAAAATTGCCATTTTTACAAATTTTTACTCCTACTCAGAAGCTTCTATTTTGACCGATTTCGGGCAGGAAAATGACTCTAAGCACACTTATTTTAGTTCCAAAAGTGATAATTCATATGCAATAGTTATTTACAGTCAAAAGATTAAACATTAAAAAATCACCATTCCTGACCATCTGGAGAAAGTTTGACAAGTCCGGGGTCAACGTTTTTCATCAGAAAATAGATTTTTGGGACTGAACACAAAATGATGCAAAATGTCAATTGTATCATGCCTTATGTTGAATAACAACTTTTTAAGGCCTCACAGTGACCAAAATTGCCATTTTTACAGACTTTTCCCCCTACTCAGAAGCTTCTATTTTGACCGATTTCAGGCAGAAAAATGACTATAAACAAACCTATTTTAGTTCCAAAAGTGATCATTCATATGCAATAGGTATTTACTGTCAAAAGATTAAACATTAAAAAATCACCATTCCTGACCATCTGGAGAAAGTACGACAGGTCTGGAGTCATTGTTTTTCAGAAGAAAATGTATTATGTGGACTATACAAAAATTGATTCAAAATGTCAATTGGAGGGGCGTGGCTTGGCAAGCCAGCATGGTGGACATGTGCTGAGTGAGCTCCGTCCAGCCTGTAATTTATCCGTCATCTATCCTGCCTCTCCGATGATAATTCGAATCCTGCGGAGTCCCTGCAGTCCCTTGACCTGGGGGATGCCGCCCTGAGCTGCAGCGGGACTTTCGTTGGGGCTTGTGGCCTCACTGGGGAGCCTCGGCCGGAACAGGGCCTGCTGGGGGCGTGGCCTGGCTGCCCGACGGTAGACCGGTACGCCGCGTTGCTGATTGCCCGACTTCTGAGGGGGCCACAGTGGCGGAGGCAAGGAGGGACGTGTACTGCGGCCGATCGGCGGATGGAAGCAACAGGAAGGAGCCCATGGAGTGAATCGAGGCCGAGGGAGGCTGGGAGGCCCGATGGTCAATTCGGACCGTGGAGGTGAGGTGTGGCGCCTGGGGGTGGGGGGTGACGGGCCAAGGGCTGCACTCGGCGCAGTGAGTGAGCCGGCGGTCCCCCGAACCCCTCAGAGTGCGCGCGTCCCCATCGCGGCTGCAGAGTCCCTCCTTGGCAGTGGTGGGGGCCTGGAGGGCACGCGGAATTGGAACTGGGGGCTCCGGCAGATACCTCCGGCGCTTCTCCCCCCTGTCCGCCCTTGGCCTGTATGGCAGTGGGGATCCGGCGGCAACATCGAGCCGCGGTGGTGGCGGTTGGCTGAGTGGCTGACGTCGGGTCCCTAGACATACCTGGGGCCACTATCCAGGCACGGGGTCCTCTCCTCCCGGCCCCCCCTGGCCGCAGGGAATGCTCATATCGGCGGTCGGTCGGGCCGCGTGGCTGACCCTGGTGACTTCGCGGCTGGCAGGGATTTGAGTGTGCCAGTGGGGTAGTGAGGCCTGGAGATGCAGGGCCAGAGGCAAGATGTGGAGGGCCCCAGAAAGTGCTGAGGTCTGAGTGTATCCTGCCTAGGCTGCGGGGCTTACACGTACTGGCGGTCAGTCTGGCTGCGTGGGGGCAGCTGGTAGATGCCTCACCATAACCAGCACTGCTGAGGCCATCCACTGGCCGGTTGGCCCTAATTTGGAGGTTTCCACTTCTAGCCTCCTCTTCAGATCTTCCTGGACTGGCGTGGGGGACCCAGAGAGTGGCATTGATGAGGGACAAAGGAGGTAGTGGCCCGCCCAAGCAAGGCCCCATCGACAAATTCACTGGTCCTGGGGCAGCAACTGGCACGACCGGTGGGCAGCAGGGGACTATGCCTGAAAACGCGGCACTCATGGCCGCTATCACTCAATCCAGGGATATGTTAGATGCCAAGATAGGGGCAGTTGGCTCTGATGTTATGCTTCTGCGGCAAGATTTGCGCAATGCGGTGTCGTGTATTGCAGAAGCTGAGACTCGTATCTCTGGGGTGGAGGACGATGTTATCACGCTAAAGAACAAGGTGGCCGCCATGGAGGCTGCCCAGAAGGGGCTTGCACTGCGGGTGGAAGATGCCGAAGGACGGGCGCGACGCAATAATTTGTGCTTCGTTGGGTTTCCGGGTGGATGCGAAGAAGGTAACATGGAACGCTTTCTCACACAATGGTTGGAAAGTTGGCTCCCTCCGGATACCTTTTCCAGTTGTTTTGTGTTAGAGCGGGCCCACAGGGCACTCATGCAGAAGCCCCCGCCTGGGGCTCGATCACGGCCGGTGATAGCAAAGTTATTGAACTACCTTGACCGCAACGTTATATTGAAACAAGCTCGTCTCAAGGAGCCCCTACTCTATGACAATGCACGAATTCTCATCTTTCCTGATTACACGCGGCTTGTGCAGCAACAGCGGCAATCGTTCATGGCAGCAAAGGCCCATCTGAGAGACCTCAAGCTTCCGTATGCTCTTCTGTTCCCAGCCTGATTGCGCGTCGTCTATCGCTCCCGCACCCACTTCTTCGACTCTCCGGAAGAGGTCTTGAAATGGACTGATGAGACAGTGCGGGTACGGGCACACACGCCACCTGGGAGAGAATCAGACTCCTCATCGGGCGGTGCGGCCCGGAGGGGGCCTAGGGGGCAGCAGAAGGATAACCGGCGGTCGTGGTCCCGGCGCCGCTCCCAATCCTGTGGTGCTTCTTCATGGAAGAGTTCCGCCACCGGGCGGCAGACATTGGAGGACCGATAGACGGGTCCGCAAGGGACTGTGGGGCTCTAGATTCATTAATGTTGATAGGAGAGACACTGATTGGGTCCGGAACCCTCGCCAGGTTCTCGCTGGTTGGGGACGGGCCTAGGAGGCATGGGCTGTAAGTTGGGGATCCATTGGTCGGGATGGCTCTCGTCCCCCCGTTGGGGGTCGGGGTCAGTTCCGCTGCAACAGATGCTTCAGTGTTTTTGAGGTATAGGGTGGGGGGTTTGTTGGGTGGAGGTTGTTTTGGGGCGCAGATTGCATGCTCTTTTGATGGTCCGTAAGTCCTCACATATGCACCGAAACGTTCTCCTCTTTTCAGTCGTTGTTGACATGGTCCCAGATGGCTAGCATATCCAATAGGGGGCAGGTGACCCCAGGTACTCTCCGCATCATTAGTTGGAATGTGCGTGGTGCATTGGACAACATTAAACGGGGGCCCTCCTTCAGTTGGCTAAATGGGCGGGTGGATATCCTCATGTTACAGGAAACCCACCTTATGGGTACAAAGGCCTTATGCTTTCAACGATATGGGTTTCAACACATCTTCCATGCAGTCTTTACGAGGGGATCACGGGGGTGGCGATATTGATACACCGCAGGGTCCCTCATACACATATTAAGCAATGGACGGACACTCAGGGGCGTTATCTATTTCTTTGGGGTAAGATTGGGGAGGATCCACTAGTACTAGGTAGAGTTTATGCCCCCCCCACTGCAATGGAATCTGGTGGAGCGGCTTATGACACTTTAGGCAGACATACCGGATACAATGTCCTTGGTTGGGGGAGACTGGAACGATGTAATGGACCGGGCCCAGGACCAATGGAGTGCGAGGGGTGGACCGAGAGTTGGCCATTCCACGAAATTGTTCTCCCTGGTGAGGGCGCTTGATTGGGTGGATGTATGGCGGCGCCTCCACAGAGATAGTCGGGAGTTCACCTACCTCTCCACAGTCCATGATTCCTACTCCAGAATTGATTATCTTTTTGTCCCCCGGGTTGCAGTTGGTAGGGTGGTGTCCTCGGATATTCTCCCACGCGGTCTGTTGGACCACTCCCCGGTAGCTCTCACGCTTCAAATAGGGCGACAAAAACAACCGTTCAGATGGCGCCTTTCGGTGTGGCATATGCAAAATGAGGGCTACAGGGAGCACATGAGCGAGGCTATAGATCAATACCTAACGACCAATATGGGATCTGTTCCGGAAGCCGGAACCTTCTGGGAGGCACTGAAACCCACACTGAGGGGGGTGGACATCTCCTGGTGCACGGCAGCGCATAGGGAGCGCAGCGAAGAGCTGTTGCAGGCAGAGGCAGGCATAGAGGCACTAGAGCGCAGGAGTCGGGAGGTAGAAGGTGGCCAGGCTCGGCGACAGCTTTTGCTGGCTCAACAGACTTATGCAGCCTTTCTGATGGATGAGGCTCGTCAGGCCTGGCTGGCGACACGTAGCAGAGTTTATCAGTGGGGGGATAAATCTGGTAAGATGCTACATAGACTCTGTCAGGGGACGTTTCATTCCCAGGTCCTGCCAGGCGTCCCGGGTCCAGCGGGTGTACCACTTACGGATCCTCTGGCCCTCGCGGAAAGCTTTGCCACATACTATGCGGACTTGTATGCTCCCAAGGAATGCGTACACGCTGCCGCAGTTGATAAATTCATAATTGATCTCCTGCCTAAAGCCGTCTCGGATGAGATAAGGGACCGGTTGGACTTACCGCTGACGGATGAGGAGCTGGGTGTGGCGTTGGGGGAATTGAATCCTGGGAAGGCGCCAGGGCCCAATGGGTTCCCTGGTGAATTCTTTAAAAGCTATTTCATGCAACTGGCCCCTCATTATCGATCCGTGGTGGAGGAGGCCCGTGAGAGGGGCTCACTTCCCCCGGACTTGAGAAATGCGGAGGTAGTGGTGTTTCATAAGCCGGGTAGGCCCCCGGAGCAACATGCTTCATATCGCCCAATCTCTCTGTTGAATGTGGAGGCAAAACTTCTGGCCAAAGCCCTGGCAAATCGT
This sequence comes from Calotriton arnoldi, assembly GCA_963921515.1. NCBI lineage: Eukaryota > Metazoa > Chordata > Amphibia > Caudata > Salamandridae > Calotriton > Calotriton arnoldi. The sequence continues at coordinate 146,605 of CAWUFW010003414.1, forward strand.
CTTCTGCCTCATATCGCCACACTGGTCCACCCGGACCAGGCTGGGTTTATGCCCAAGAGGGCAACCAGACATAAAATCAGGCGGGCTCATGTGGCAATGGCGGCTCTCCGGCAGGTGGGGGAACCGGCGGCGCTTCTTTTGGCCAATATGGACAGGGCGTTTGACTCCCTGAGCTGATTATAGCTATTCGCATTGTTGCGACGACTCAATTTTGGGCCGCGCTTCCTTTCCTACCTCATGCTCCTCTACACAGATTTGATGGCGTCGGTGCGGGTGGCCGGCGTGACTTCGTCCACTTTTTCTAGTAGGCGGGGCACACGGCAGGGATGCCCCCTGTCCCCTTATTTATTTGCTCTGGCTATGGAGCCATTGGCTGCATGGGTTCGCATGGATGCACAGGTGTGGGGATTCGAGTGGGCGGAGGGTCTTTCAGATAGAATCGCATTATATGCGGACGACGTCCTTTTCTTTCTCACAGCCTTGGATAAAATGGGGCCGTGGCTACTGCGTATCATGCAGATTTTTGGGGAAACATCTGGATTATATATGAATCCCCGTAAGTCTACGTTATGGATTCTCGGAGATTGGCAGAGCGCGGGTGCGTGGATCTCCTCTGTCCGACTGGCAGTGGGGGGCCTGAAATACCTAGGCATGTTTTTGTTAGATGTGCTGGCGGTCTCCTGGGTGCGTAACCTGGTTCTGGTGTGGGAACGAGTTCGTGACGATATCAAGTCCTGGTCCAGAATGCCCCTGTCCATATATGGCAGATCAGCCATATTTAAGATGGTTGCGCTCCCGCGGCTCCTCTATCAGCTACAGAACCACCCTTATCAGATCCCGTCCCGATGGTTCTGACAGGTGAATGCAGCTCTTGGGCAGTTCTTATGGGAGGGGGAAGGGTGCGGGTAGCCTTGCGTACCTGCTTTCTGTCCACCTACTGCGGGGGGCTAGCATCCTCCGATATTCTGTCATATTATCAGGCCTCACACCTGTTGGTCCTGAATGAGTGGTGGTACGGCAACAGGGATGACCCAGCATACGCGGTGGAGCGGTGACTTATGGGCCAACACTCGCTACATACACTACTTTACTCAGCCCCATTGCGGGGCTCATTTCTGCCGGCTACACGGGTGGTGTTCCAGATTTGGCGACAGGCACTGTGACGGATGGGGTGGTGGAACACGCTGACCCGGGAAACTCCCCTCTGGGATAATGGGTGCTTACCACAGCTGGCGGCTCTACAAGGATTCCGGGGGTGGGATAATATAGGTATCTCAGTCCTAGGGGATGTGATGAGGGGGCTGACGCTCAAATCATTTCAGGACCTTCAGAAGGAATTCATCATGCCGCAGTCCCAGTTCTATCGTTATCTTCAATTTAGACACGCCTTGTCTCCCAGCTTGGAGGGGGTGGAGTCCCTGCCAGAATTCAGTCTGCTGGAGGCAAAAGGGTTTATGGGGGACCTCAAGGACCATAAAATCTCCCAGATATATCAGTCCCTGGTCACTCACTTCTCTCCCTCGCTTCAGAAACTCCGGGGGGACTGGGAGGGAGATGTGGGTCCTTTGGAGGAGGAAGACTGGACCGAGGCCCTGGCTGCTCCATGAGGGGCGGCCATAGCCATTCGACTCCGCCTCATTCAGTTCAAATACCTACACAGGGTTTATTTTACACGAGCGCGCCTGTGGAGGGCAGGGCTGATAGCCTCTCCTATGTGTCTTAGATGCAGTCGAGAGGAGGGCACATTAATATGCACAGTTTGGCACTGTCCTTCCCTAGACCGTTTTTGGAGGGGAGTGTTTATCTGCCTTTCGGAGGTTCTGGGGTGGGAACTCCCACACACATCGCGTTTGGCTCTGCTTCACGTTATGGAAGGAATAGGAGGCAATATTTACAAGAGGCATCTGATGCAACTGGGCTTTACCTTAGCGAAAAGGGACATTGCAAGGGCATGGAAGGCGCCGAGGGCCCCCTCGGTGGCCATGTGGAAGAATGGTTTGGATTTCTGTATGGGGCTGGAACAGCCCATCTTTGTTGCCAGGGGGTGCCCGCACAAACATTACAAGATCTGGATGGGCAGATGTTAGAACCACCGCCAGCGACGGATGCCCACCCGCTGGGCTGACTCACATACATATGCTTGGAGGGCGGAGGTGCTGGGTGGGGGGGGCCCGAGGGGGTAGATCCTCCTGCTTTATTTATAAGCTATGCTCAGGAATATAATGGACTACGTGCGATCGGGGGGTAGTTGGGGTAAATCGTTACGTAGAAATGTATGTTTTTTTCATTTATGTGAAAAGTGTCAGAGCCACGATATTTGTATGGTTTGATTATGCAGTCATCTCTGGAGAGCAGAGCCCTGCAATATATGCGAACCTTGACAAATAAAATGTGTTATAAAAAAAAATGTCAATTGGATCGTGCCTCATACTGAATAACCGCTTTTTAAGGTCTCACAGTGACCAAAATTGCCATTTTTACAGACTTTTCTACCTACTCAGAAGCTGCTATTTTGACCGATTTCGGGCAGGAAAATGACTCTAAACACACTTATTTTAGTTCCAAAAGTGATAATTCATCTGCAATAGTTATTTACAGTCAAAAGATTAAACATTAAAAAATCACCATTCCTGACCATCTGGAGCAAGTACAACAGGTCTGGAGTTATTGTTTTTCACAAGAAAATTTATTATTTGGACTGTCCAAAAATTGATTCAAAATGTCAATTGGATCGTGCCTCATGTTGGATAACCACTTGTTAAAGCCTCACAGTGACCAAAATTGCCATTTTTACAGACTTTTCTACCTACTCAGAAGCTGCTATTTTGACCGATTTCGGGCAGGAAAATGACTCTAAACACACTTATTTTAGTTCCAAAAGTGATAATTCATATGCTATAGTTATTTACAGTCAAAAGATTAAACATTAAAAAATCACCATTCCTGACCATCCGGAGAAAGTTCGACAGGTCCGGGGTCATCGTTTTTCATCAGAAAATTGATTTTTTGGACTGTACAAAAAATGATTCAAAATGTCAATTGGATTGTGCCTCATGTTGAATAACCACTTTTTAAAGCCTCATTGTGACCAAAATTGGAGTTTTTACAGACTTTTCCTCCTACTCAGAAGCTACTATTTTGACCGATTTCGGGCAGGAAAATGACTCTAAACACACTTATTTTGGTTCCAATAGTGATAATTCATATGCAATAGTTATTTACAGTCAAAAGATTAAACATTAAAAAATGACCATTCCTGACCATCTGGAGAAAGTTTGACAGGTCCGGGGTCATCATTTTTTAAAGAAAATTGATTTTTGGACTGTACAAAAAATGTTTCAAAATGTCAATTGGATAGTGCCTCATGTTGGATAACCACTTTTTAAAGCCTCACAGTGACCAAAATTGCCATTTTTACAGACTTTTCCACTGACTCAGAAGCTTCTATTTTGACCGATTTCGGGCAAGAAAATGACTCTAAACACACTTATCACAGTTCCAAAAGTGATAATTCAAGTGCAATAGTTATTTACAGTAAAAAGAATAAACATTAAAAAATGACCATTCCTGACCATCTGGAGAAAGTTTGACAGATCCGGGGTCATCGTTTTTCAAAAGAAAATTGATTTTTTGAACTGTACAAAAAATGTTTCAAAATGTCAATTGGATCGTGCCTCATGTTGGATAACCACTTTTTAAAGCCTCACCGTGACCAAAATTGCCATTTTTACAGACTTTTCCTCCTACTCAGAAGCTTCTATTTTGACCGAATTCGGGCAGGAAAATGACTCTAAACACACATATTTTAGTTCCAAAAGTGATAATCCATATGCAATAGTTATTTACAGTCAATAGATTAAACATTAAAAAATCACCATTACTGACCATCTGGAGAAACTTTGACAGGTTCGGGGTCATTGTTTTTGACCAGAAAATTGATATTTTGGATTGTACAAAAAATGATTCAAAATGTCAATTGGATCGTGCCTCGTGTTGAAAAACTACTTTTTAAAGCCTCATAGTGACCAAAATTTCCATTTTTACAGACTTTTCCTCCTACTAAGAAGCTTCTATTTTGACAGATTTCGGGCAGGAAAATGACTCTAAACACACTTATTTTGGTTCCAAAAGTGATAATTCATATGCTATAGTTATTTACAGTCAAAAAATTAAACATTAAAAAATCACCATTACTGACCATCTGGAAGAAGTTTGACAGGTCCGAGGTCATCATTTTTCATCAGAAAATTGATTTTTTGTCTGTACAAAAAATGATTCAAAATGTCAATTGGATCGTGCCTCATGTTGAATAACCGCTTTTTAAAGCCTCACAGTGACCAAAATTGTCATTTTTACATACTCTTCCTCCTACTCAGAAGCTTCGATTTTGACCGATTTCGGGCAGGAAAATGACTCTAACCACACTTATTTAAGTTCCAAAATTGAAAATTCATTTGCAATCGTTATTTACAGTCAAAAGTTTAAACATTAAAAAATCACCATCCTGACCAACTGGAGAAAGTTTGACAGGTCCGGGGTCATCGTTTTTTCTTCAGAAAATTGTTTTTTTGGCTGTACAAAAACTGATTCAAAATGTCAATTGTATCTTGCCTTATGTTGAATAACCACTTTTTAACCCCTTGGATGCTCATGACGGCCGGGAGCCATCACGCGTCACGGTGGGTGTGTGCGCAGGACGGCTCCCGGCCGTACAAATCCCGCCCACTCATTAGAATCCCTGCACAGCGCAAAAATTCGCACAGCATGCAAGGGGTTAAGGCCTCACAGTGACCAAAATTACTATTTTTACAGACTTTTCCTCCTACTCTGAAGCTCCTATTGAGATGGATTTCGGGCAGGAAAATGACTCTAAACACACTTATTTTAGTTCCAAAAGTGATAATTCATATGCTATAGTTATTTACAGTCAAAAGATTAAACATTAAAAAATCACCATTCCTGACCATCCGGAGTAAGTTCGACAGGTCCGGGTTCGTCGTTTTTCTTCAGAAAATTGATTTTTTTGGCTGTACAAAAACTGATTCAAAATGTCAATTGGATTGTGCCTCATGTTGGATAACCACTTTTTAAAGCCTCATTGTGACCAAAATTGGAGTTTTTACAGACTTTTCCACTGACTCAGAAGCTTCTATTTTGACTGATTTCGGGCAAGAAAATGACTCTAAACACACTTATCATAGTTCCAAAAGTGATAATTCAAGTGCAATAGTTATTTACAGTAAAAAGAATAAACATTAAAAAATGACCATTCCTGACCATCTGGAGAAAGTTTGACAGATCCGTGGTCATCGTTTTTTAAAAGAAAATTGATTTTTTGGACTGTACAAAAAATGTTTCAAAATGTCAATTGGATCGTGCCTCATGTTGGTTTAACCACTTTTTAAACCCTCACATTGACCAAAATTGCCATTTTTACAGACTTTTCCTCCTACTCAGAAGCTTCTATTTTCACTGATTTCGGGCAGGAAATTGACTCTAAACACACATATTTTAGTTCCAAAAGTGATAATCCATATGCAATAGTTATCTACAGTCAATAGATGAAACATTAAAAAATCACCATTACTGACCATCTGGAGAAACTTTGACAGGTCCGGGGTCATTGTTTTTGACCAGAAAATTGATATTTTGGATTGTACACAAAATGATTCAAAATGTCAATTGGATCGTGCCTCGTGTTGAAAAACTACTTTTTAAAGCCTCATAGTGACGAAAATTGCCATTTTTACAGACTTTTCCTCTTACTAAGAAGCTTCTATTTTGACAGATTTTAGGCAGGAAAATGACTCTGAACACACTTATTTTAGTTCCAAAATTGATAATTCATATGCAATAGTTATTTACAGTCAAAAGATTAAACATTAAAAAATCGCCATTCCTGACCATCCGGAGTAAGTTCGACAGGTCCGTGGTCATCGTTTTTCATCAGAAAATTGTTTTTTTAGCTGTACAAAAACTGATTCAAAATGTCAATTGGATTGTGCCTCACGTTGAATAACCAATTTTTAAAGCCTCATTGTGACCAAAATTGCCATTTTTACAGCCTTTTCCTCCTACTCAGAAGCTTCTGTTTTGACCGATTTCGGGCAGGAAAATGACTCTAAACACACTTATTTTAGTTCCCAAAGTGATAATTTATATGCAATAGTTATTTACAGTCAAAAGATTACACATTAAAAAATCACCATTCCTGACCATATGGGGAAAGTTTGACAGGTCCGGGGTCATCGTTTTTCACCAGAAAATTGATTTTTTGGACTGTAGAAAAAATGTTTTAAAATGTCAATTGGATCGTGCCTCATGTTGGATAACCACTTTTTAAAGCCTCACAGTGACCAAAATTGCCATTTTTACAGACTTTTCCTCCTACTCAGAAGCTTCTATTGAGACTGATTTCGGGCAGGAAAATGACTATAAACACACTTATTTTAGTTCCCAAAGTGATAATTTATATGCAATAGTTATTTACAGCAAAAAATAAACATTAAAAAATTACCATTCCTGACCATCTGGAGAAAGTTTGAGAGGTCCGGGGGCATTGTTTTTCATCAGAAAATTGATTTTTTGGACTGTACAAAAAATGATTCTAAATGTCAATTGGATCGTGCCTCATGTTGAATAACCACTTTGTAAAGCATCACAGTGACCAAAATTGCCATTTTTACATACTTTTCCTCCTATTCAGAAGCTTCTATTTTGACCCATTTTTGGCAGGAAAATGACTGTAAGCACACTTATTTTAGTTCCAAAAGTGATAATTAATATCCAATAGTTATTTACAGTCAAAAGATTAAACATTAAAAAATCACCATTCCTGACCATCTGAAGAAAGTTCGACTGGTCCGGGGTCAACGTTTTTCAACAGAAAATTGATTTTTTTGGATGTACAAAAACTGATTCAAATTGTCAATTGGATTGTGCCTCATGTTGAATAACCACTTTTTAAAGCCTCATTGTGACCAAAATTGCCATTTTTACAGACTTTTCCTCCTGCTCAGAAGATTTATTTTGACCGATTTCGGGCAGGAAAATGACTCTAAACACTCTTATTTTAGTTCCAAAAGTGATAATTCATATGCAATAGTTATTTACAGTCAAAAGACTAAACATTAAAAAATCACCATTACTGACCATCTGGAGAAAGTTTGACAGGTCCAAGGTCATCATTTTTCATGAGAAAATTGATTTTTTGGACTGTACAAAAAATGATTCAAAATGTCAATTGGATCGTGCCTCATGTTGAATAACTACTTTTTAAAGCCTCACAGTGACCAAAATTGCCATTTTTACATACTTTTCCTCCTACTCAGAAGCTTCTATTTTGACAGATGTCGGGCAGGAAAATGACTCTAATCACACCTATTTTACTTCCAAAAGTGATAACTCATATGCAATAGTTATTTACAGTCAAAAGATTAAACATTAAAAAATCACCATTCCTGACCATCCGGAGAAAGTTCGACAGGTCTGGAGTAATCGTTTTTCATAAGAAAATTGATTTTTTGGGATCGTGCCTCATGTTGAATAACCACTTTTTAAAGCCTCACAGTGACAAAAATTTCCATTTTTAAAGATTTTTACTCCTACTCAGAATCTTCTATTTTGACCGATTTCAGGCATGAAAATGACTTTAAACACACTTATTTTAGTTCCAAAAGTGATAATTCATATGCAATAGTTATTTACAGTCAAAAGATTAAACATTAAAAAATTACCATTCCTGACCATCTGGAGAAAGTTTGACAAGTCCGGGGTCAACGTTTTTCATCAGAAAATAGATTTTTTTGGACTGATCACAAAATGATGCAAAATGTCAATTGTATCATGCCTTATGTTGAATAACAACTTTTTAAGGCCTCACAGTGACCAAAATTGCAATTTTTACAGACTTTTCCCCCTACTCAGAAGCTTCTATTTTGACCGATTTCAGGCAGGAAAATGACTATAAACAAACCTATTTAGTTCCAAAAGTGATAATTCATATGCAATAGGTCAAAAGATTAAACATTAAAAAATCACCATTCCTGACCATCTGGAGAAAGTACGACAGGTCTGGAGTCATTGTTTTTCAGAAGAAAATGTATTATGTGGACTATACAAAAATTGATTCAAAATGTCAATTGGAGGGGCGTGGCTTGGCAAGCCACCATGGTGGACATGTGCTGAGCGAGCTCCGTCCAGCCTGTAATTTATCCGTCATCTATCCTGCCTCTCCGATGATAATTCGAATCCTGCGGAGTCCCTGCAGTCCCTTGACCTGGGGGATGCCGCCCTGAGCTGCAGCGGGACTTTCGTTGGGGCTTGTGGCAGCACGGGGGAGTCTCGGCCAGAACAGGGCCTGCTGGGGGCGTGGCCTGGCTGCCCGACGGTAGACCGGGGCGCCGCGTTGCTGATTGCCCGACTTCTGAGTGGGCCACAGTGGCGGAGGCGAGGAGGGACGTGTACTGCGGCCGATCGGCGGATGGAAGCAACAGGAAGGAGCCCATGGAGTGAATTGAGGCCGAGGGCGGCTGGGAGGCCCGATGGTCAATTCGGACCGTGGAGGTGAGGTGCGGCGCCTGGGGGTGGGGGGTGACGGGCCCAGGGCTGCACTCGGTGCAGTGAGTGAGCCGGGCGGTCCCCCGAACCCCTCAGAGTGCGCGCGTCCCCATCGCGGCTGCAGAGTCCCTCCTTGGCAGTGGTGGGGGCCTGGAGGGCACGCGGCATTGGAACTGGGGGCTCCGGCAGATACCTCCGGCGCTTCTCCCCCCTGTCCGCCCTTGGCCTGTATGGCAGCCGGGATCCGGCGGCAACATCGAGCCGCGGTGGTGGCGGTTGGCTGAGTGGCTGATGGCGGGTCCCTAGACATACCTGGGGCCACTATCCAGGCACGGGGTCCTCTCCTCCCGGCCCCCCCTGGCCGCAGGGAATGCTCATATCGGCGGTCGGTCGGGCCGCGTGGCTGACCCTGGTGACTTCGCGGCTGGCAGGGATTTGAGTGTGCCAGTGGGGTAGTGAGGCCTGGAGATGCAGGGCCAGAGGCAAGATGTGGAGGGCCCCAGAAAGTGCTGAGGTCTGAGTGTATCCTGCCTAGGCTGTGGGGCTTACACGTACTGGCGGTCAGTCTGGCTGCGTGGGGGCAGCTGGTAGATGCCTCACCATAACCGGCACTGCTGAGGCCATCCACTGGCCGGTTGGCCCTAATTTGGAGGTTTCCACTTCTAGCCTCCTCTTCAGATCTTCCTGGACTGGCGTGGGGGGCCCAGAGAGTGGCATTGATGAGGGACAAAGGAGGTAGTGGCCCGCCCAAGCAAGGCCCCATCGACAAATTCACTGGTCCGGGGGCAGCAACTGGCGCGACCGGTGGGCAGCAGGGGACTATGCCTGAAAACGCGGCACTCATGGCCGCTATCACTCAATCCAGGGATATGTTAGATGCCAAGATAGGGGCAGTTGGCTCTGATGTTATGCTTCTGCCGCAAGATTTGCGCAATGCGGTGTCGTGTATTGCAGAAGCTGAGACTCGTATCTCTGGGGTGGAGGACGATGTTATCACGCTAAAGAACAAGGTGGCCGCCATGGAGGCTGCCCAGAAGGGGCTTGCACTGCGGGTGGAAGATGCCGAAGGACGGGCCCGACGCAATAATTTGCGCTTCGTTGGGTTTCCGGAGGGATGCGAAGAAGGTAACATGGAACGCTTTCTCACACAATGGTTGGAAAGTTGGCTCCCTCCGGATACCTTTTCCAGTTGTTTTGTGTTAGAGCGGGCCCACAGGGCACTCATGCAGAAGCCCCCGCCTGGGGCTCGTCCACGGCCGGTGATAGCAAAGTTATTGAACTACCTTGACCACGACGTTATATTGAAACAAGCTCGTCTCAAGGAGCCCCTGCTCTATGACAATGCACGAATTCTCATCTTTCCTGATTACACGCGGCTTGTGCAGCAACAGCGGCAATCGTTCATGGCAGCAAAGGCCCATCTGAGAGACCTCAAGCTTCCGTATGCTCTTCTGTTCCCAGCCTGATTGCGCGTCGTCTATCGCTCCCGCACCCACTTCTTCGACTCTCCGGAAGAGGTCTTGAAATGGACTGATGAGACAGTGCGGGTACGGGCACACACGCCACCTGGGAGAGAATCAGACTCCTCATCAGGCGGTGCGGGCCGGAGGGGGCCTAGGGGGCAGCAGAAGGATAACCGGCGGTCGTGGTCCCGGCGCCGCTCCCAATCCTGTGGTGCTTCTTCCTGGAAGAGTTCCGCCACCGGGCGGCAGACATTGGAGGACCGATAGACGGGTCCGCAAGGGACTGTGGGGCTCTAGATTCATTAATGTGATCGGAGAGACACTGATTGGGTCCGGAACCCCTGCCAGGTTCTCGCTGGTTGGGGACGGGCCTAGGAGGCATGGGCTGTAAGTTGGGGATCCATTGGTCGGGATGGCTCTCGTCCCCCCGTTGGGGGTCGGGGTCAGTTCCGCTGCAACAGATGCTTCAGCGTTTTTGAGGTATAGGGTGGGGGGTTTGTTGGGTGGAGGTTGTTTTGGGGCGCAGATTGCACGCTCTTTTGATGGTCCGTAAGTCCTCACATATGCACCGAAACGTTCTCCTCTTTTCAGTCGTTGTTGACATGGTCCCAGATGGCTAGCATATCCAATAGGGGGCAGGTGACCCCAGGTACTCTCCGCATCATTAGTTGGAATGTGTGTGGTGCATTGGACAAGATTAAACGGGGGCCCTCCTTCAGTTGGCAAAATGGGCGGGTGGATATCCTCATGTTACAGGAAACCCACCTTATGGGTACAAAGGCCTTATGCTTTCAGCGATATGGGTTTCAACACGTCTTCCATGCAGTCTTTACGAGGGGATCACGGGGTGGCGATATTGATACACCGCAGGGTCCCTCATCCACATATCAAGCAATGGACGGACACTCAGGGGCGTTATATATTTCTTTGGGGTAAGATTGGGGAGGATCCACTAGTACTAGGTAGAGTTTATGCCCCCCCCACTGCAATGGAATCTGGTGGAGCGGCTTATGACACTTTAGGCAGACATACCGGATACAATGTCCTTGGTTGGGGGAGACTGGAACGATGTAATGGACCGGGCCCAGGACCAATGGAGGGCGAGGGGTGGACCGAGAGTTGGCCATTCCACGAAATTGTTCTCCCTGGTGAGGGCGCTTGATTGGGTGGATGTATGGCGGCGCCTCCACAGAGATAGTCGGGAGTTCACCTACCTCTCCACAGTCCATGATTCCTACTCCAGAATTGATTATCTTTTTGTCCCCCGGGTTGCAGTTGGTAGGGTGGTGTCCTCGGATATTCTCCCACGCGGTCTGTTGGACCACTCCCCGGTAGCTCTCACGCTTCAAATAGGGTGACAAAAACAACCGTTCAGATGGCGCCTTTCGGTGTGGCATATGCAAAATGAGGGCTACAGGGAGCACATGAGCGAGGCTATAGATCAATACCTAACGACCAATATGGGATCTGTTCCGGAAGCCGGAACCTTCTGGGAGGCACTGAAACCCACACTGAGGGGGGTGGACATCTCCTGGTGCATGGCAGCGCGTAGGGAGCGCAGGGAAGAGCTGCTGCAGGCAGAGGCAGGAATAGAGGCACTAGAGCGCAGGAGTCGGGAGGTAGAAGGTGGCCAGGCTCGGCGACAGCTTTTGCTGGCTCAACAGACTTATGCAGCCCTTCTGATGGATGAGGCTCGTCAGGCCTGGCTGGCGACACGTAGCAGAGTTTATCAGTGGGGGGATAAATCTGGTAAGATGCTACATAGACTCTGTCAGGGGACGTTTCATTCCCAGGTCCTGCCAGGCGTCCCGGGTCCAGCGGGTGTACCACTTACGGATCCTCTGGCCCTCGCGGAAAGCTTTGCCACATACTATGCAGACTTGTATGCTCCCAAGGAATGCGTACACGCTGCCGCAGTTGATAAATTCATAACTGATCTCCCGCCTAAAGCCGTCTCGGATGAGATAAGGAACCGGTTGGACTTACCGCTGACGGATGAGGAGCTGGGCGTGGCGTTGGGGGAATTGAATCCTGGGAAGGCACCAGGGCCCAATGGGTTCCCTGGTGAATTCTTTAAAAGCTATTTCATGCAACTGGCCCCTCATTATCGATCCGTGGTGGAGGAGGCCCGTGAGAGGGGCTCACTTCCCCCGGACTTGAGACATGCGGAGGTAGTGGTGTTTCATAAGCCGGGTAGGCCCCCGGAGCAACATGCTTCATATCGCCCAATCTCTCTGTTGAATGTGGAGGCAAAACATCTGGCAAAAGCCCTGGCAAATCGTCTTCTGCCTCATATCGCCACACTGGTCCACCCGGACCAGGCTGGGTTTATGCCCAAGAGGGCGACCAGACATAACATCAGGCGGGCTCATGTGGCAATGGCGGCTCTCCGGCAGGTGGGGGAACCGGCGGCGCTTCTTTTGGCCAATATGGACAGGGCGTTTGACTCCCTGAGCTGATTATATCTATTCGCATTGTTGCGACGACTCAATTTTGGGCCGCGCTTCCTTTCCTACCTCATGCTCCTCTACACAGATTTGATGTCATCGGTGCGGGTGGCCGGCGCGACTTCGTCCACTTTTTCTATCAGGCGGGGAACGCGGCAGGGATGCCCCCTGTCCCCTTATTTATTTGCTCTGGCTATGGAGCCATTGGCTGCATGGGTTCGCATTGATGCACAGGTGTGGGGATTCGAGTGGGCGGAGGGTCTTTCAGATAGAATCAAATTATATGCGGACGACGTCCTTTTCTTTCTCACAGCCTTGGATAAAATGGGGCCGTGGCTACTGCGTATCATGCAGATTTTTGGGGAAACATCTGGATTATATATGAATCCCCGTAAGTCTACGTTATGGATTCTCGGAGATTGGCAGAGCGCGGGTGCGTGGATCTCCTCTGTCCGACTGGCAGTGGGGGGCCTGAAATACCTAGGCATGTTTTTGTTAGATGTGCTGGCGGTCTCCTGGGAGCGTAACCTGGTTCTGGTGTGGGAACGAGTTCGTGACGATATCAAGTCCTGGTCCAGAATGCCCCTGTCCATATATGGCAGATCAGCCATATTTAAGATGGTTGCGCTCCCGCGGCTCCTCTATCAGCTACAGAACCACCCTTATCAGATCCCGTCCCGATGGTTCCGACAGGTGAATGCAGCTCTTGGGCAGTTCTTATGGGAGGGGGGAAGGGTGCGGGTAGCCTTGCGTACCTGCTTTCTGTCCACCTACTGCGGGGGCTAGCATCCTCCGATATTCTGTCGTATTATCAGGCCTCACACCTGTTGGTCCTTAATGAGTGGTGGTACGGCAACAGGGATGACCCAGCATACGCGGTGGAGCGGCGACTTATGGGCCAACACTCGCTACATACACTACTTTACTCAGCCCCATTGCGGGGCTCATTTCTGCCGGCTACACGGGTGGTGTTCCAGATATGGCGACAGGCACTGTGACGGATGAGGTGGTGGAACACGCTGACCCGGGAAACTCCCCTCTGGGATAATGGGTGCTTACCACAGCTGGCGGCTCTACAAGGATTCCGGGGTGGGATAATATAGGTATCTCAGTCCTAGGGGATGTGATGAGGGGCTGACGCTCAAATCATTTCAGGACCTTCAGAAGGAATTCCTCATGCTGCAGTCCCAGTTCTATCGTTATCTTCAATTTAGACACGCCTTGTCTCCCAGCTTGGAGGGCGTGGAGTCCCTGCCAGAATTCAGTCCGCTGGAGGCAAAAGTGTTTATGGGGGACCTCAAGGACCATAAAATCTCCCAGATATATCAGTCCCTGGTCACTCACTGCTCTCCCTCGCTTCAGAAACTCCGGGGGGACTGGGAGGGAGATGTGGGCCCTTTGGAGGAGGAAGACTGGACCGAGGCCCTGGCTGCTCCATGAGGGGCGGCCATAGCCATTCGACTCCACCTCATTCAGTTCAAATACCTACACAGGGTTTATTTTACATGAGCGCGCCTGTGGAGGGCAGGGCTGATAGCCTCTCCTATGTGTCTTAGATGCAGTTGAGAGGAGGGCACATTCATATGCACAGTTTGGCACTGTCCTTCCCTAGACCGTTTTTGGAGGGGAGTGTTTATCTGCCTTTCGGAGGTTCTGGGGTGGGAACTCCCACACACATCGCATTTGGCTCTGCTTCACGTTATGGAAGGAATAGGAGGCAATATTTACAAGAGGCATCTGATGCAACTGGGCTTTACCTTAGCGAAAAGGTACATTGCAAGGGCATGAAAGGCGCCGAGGGACCCCTCGGTGGCCACGTGGAAGAATGGTTTGGATTTCTGTATGGGGCTGGAACAGCCCATCTTTTTTGCCAGGGGGTGCCCGCACAAACATTACAAGATCTGGAAATGATGGACAGATGTTAGAGCCAGCGACGAATGCCCACCCGCTGGGCTGACTCACATACATATGCTTGGAGGGCGGAGGTGCTGGGTGGGGGGGGCCCGAGGGGGTAGATCCTCCTGCTTTATTTATAAGCTATGCTCAGGAATGTAATGGACTACGTGCGATCGGGGGGGTAGTTGGGGTAAATCGTTATGTAGAAATTTATGTTTTTTTCATTTATGTGAAAACTGTCAGAGCCACGATATTTGTATGGTTTGATTATGCAGTCATCTCTGGAGAGCAGAGCCCTGCAATATATGTGTACCTTGACAAATAAAATTTGTTATTAAAAAAAATGTCCATTGGATCGTGCCTCATGTTGGATAACCACTTTTTAACGCCTCACAGTGACCAAAATTGCCATTTTTGCAGACTTTTCCTCCTACTCAGAAGCTGCTATTTTGACCGATTTCGGGCAGGAAAATGACTCTAAACACACTTATTTTAGTTCCAAAGTGATAATTCATATGCTATAGTAATTTTACAGTCACAAGAATAAACATTAAAAATCACCATTCCTGACCATCTGGAGAAAGTTTGACAGGTCCGGGGTCATCGTTTTTCATCAGAAAATTGATTTTTTTGGGCTGTACAAAAACTGATTCAAAATGTCTATTGGATTGTCCCTCATGTTGAATAACCACTTTTTAAAGCCTCACAGTGACCAAAATTGCCATTTTTACATACTTTTCCTCCTACTCAGAAGATTGTATTTTGACAGATTTTTGGGAGAAAAATGACTCTAAACACACTTATTTTACTTCCAAAAGTGATAATTCATATGCTATAGTTATTTACAGTCAAAAGATTAAACATTAAAATTGATTTTTTTGGCTATACAAAAACTGATTCAAAATGTCAATTGTATCTTGCCTTATGTTGAATAACCACTTTTTAACCCCTTGGATGCTCATGACGGCCGGGAGCCATCACGCGTCACGGTGGGTGTGTGCTCAGGACGGCCCCCGGCCGTACAAATCCCGCCCACTCATTAGAATACCTGCACAGCACAAAAATTCGCACAGCATGCAAGGGGTTAAGGCCTCACAGTGACCAAAATTGCCATTTTTACATACTTTTCCTCCTACTCAGAAGCTTCTATTTTGACCGATTTCGGTCAGGAAAATGACTCTAAACATACTTATTTTAGTTCCAAAACTGATAATTCATATGCAATAGTTATTTATAGTCAAAAGATTAAACATTAAAAAATCACCATTCCTGACCATCCGGAGAAAGTTCGACAGGTCCGGGGTCATCATTTTTCATCTGAAAATTGATTTTTTTGACTGTACAAAAACTGATTCAAAATGTCAATTGGATCGAGCCTCATGTTGAATAACCACTTTTTGAAGCCTCACAGTGACCAAAATTGCCATTTTTACAGACTTTTCCTCCTACTCAGAACATTGTATTTTGACAGATTTTAGGGAGGAAAATGACTCTAAACACACTTATTTTAGTTCCAAAAGTGATAATTCATATGCTATAGTTATTTACAGTCAAAAGATTAAACATTAAAAAATCACCATTCCTGACCATCCGGAGTAAGTTCGACAGGTCCGGGGTCATCGTTTTTCATCAGAAAATTGATTTTTTTGGCTGTACAAAAACTGATTCAAAATGTCAATTGGATTGTGCCTCATGTTGAATAACCACTTTTTAAAGCCTCATTGTGACCAAAATTGGAGTTTTTACAGACTTTTCCTCCTACTCAGAAGCTACTATTTTGATCGATTTCGGGCAGGAAAATGACTCTAAACACACTTATTTTAGTTCCAATAGTGATAATTCATATGCAATAGTTATTTACAGTCAAAAGATTAAACATTAAAAAATGACCATTCCTGACCATCTGGAGAAAGTTTGACAGATCCGGGGTCATCGTTTTTCAAAAGAAAATTGATTTTTTGGACTGTACAATTTTTTTTTCAAAATGTCAATTGGATCATGCCTCATGTTGGATAACCACTTTTTAAAGCCTCACAGTGACCAAAATTGCCATTTTTACACACTTTTCCTCCTACTCAGAAGCTTCTATTTTGACCGAATTCGGGCAGGAAAATGACTCTAAACACACATATTTTAGTTCCAAAAGTGATAATCCATATGCAATAGTTATTTACAGTCAATAGATTAAACATTAAAAATCACCATTACTGACCATCTGGAGAAACTTTGACAGGTCCGGGGTCATCGTTTTTCACCAGAAAATGGATTTTTTGGACTGTAGAAAAAATGTTTTAAAATGTCAATTGGATCGTGCCTCGTGTTGAAAAACTACTTTTTAATGCCTCATAGTGACCAAAATTGCCATTTTTACAGACTTTTCCTCCTACTAAGAAGCTTCTATTTTGACAGATTTCAGTCAGGAAAATGACTCTGAACACACTTATTTGAGTTCCAAAATTGATAATTCATATGCAATAGTTATTTACAGTCAAAAGATTAAACATTAAAAATCGCCATTCCTGACCATCTGAAGAAAGTTCGACTGGTCCGGGGTCAACGTTTTTCAACAGAAAATTGATTTTTTTGGATGTACAAAAACTGATTCTAATTGTCAATTGGATTGTGCCTCATGTTGAATAACCACTTTTTAAAGCCTCATTGTGACCAAAATTGCCATTTTTACAGACTTTTCCTCCTGCTCAGAAGATTTATTTTGACCGATTTCGGGCAGGAAAATGACTCTAAACACTCTTATTTTAGTTCCAAAAGTGATAATTCATATGCAATAGTTATTTACAGTCAAAAGACTAAACATTAAAAAATCACCATTACTGACCATCTGACCATCGTTTGACAGGTCCGAGGTCATCATTTTTCATCAGAAAATTAATTTTTGGGACTGTACAAAAAATGATTCAAAATGTCTATTGGATCGTGCCTCATGTTGAATAACTACTTTTTAAAGCCTCACAGTGACCAAAATTGTCATTTTTACATACTTTTCCTCTTACTCAGAAGCTTCTATTTTGACCGATTTCGGGCAGGAAAATGACTCTAAACACACTTATTTTAGTTCCAAAAGTGATAATTCAAATGCAATAGTTATTTACAGTCAAAAGATTGAACATTAAAAAAATCAGCATTCCTGACCACCTGGAGAAAGTACGACAGGTCCGGGGTCATCGCTTTTCATGAGAAAATAGATTTTTTGGTCTGTATAAAAATGATTTAAAATGTCAATTGGATCGTGCCTCATGTTGAATAACCACTTTTTAAAGCCTCACAGTGACCAAAATTGCCATTTTTACATACTTTTCCTCCTACTCAGAAGCTTCTATTTTGACCGATTTCGGGCAGGAAAATGACTCTAAACACACTTATTTTGGTTCCAAAAGTGATAATTCATATGCTATAGTTATTTACAGTCAAAAAATTAAACATTAAAAAATCACCATTACTGACCATCTGGAGAAAGTTTGACAGGTCCTGGGTCATCATTTTTCATCAGAAAATGGATTTTTGGGACTGTACAAAAAATGATTCAAAATGTCAATTGGATCGTGCCTCGTGTTGAAAAACTACTTTTTAAAGCCTCACAGTGACCAAATTTGCCATTTTTACAGACTTTTCCTCCTACTAAGAAGCTTCTATTTTGACAGATTTCAGGCAGGAAAATGACTCTGAACACACTTATTTTAGTTCCAAAATTGATAATTCATATGCAATCGTTATTTACAGTCAAAAGTTTAAATATTAAAAATCACCATTCCTGACCAACTGGAGAAAGTTTGACAGGTCCGGGGTCATTGTTTTTCTTCAGAAAATTGTTTTTTGGCTGTACAAAAACTGATTCAAAATGTCAATTGTATCTTGCCTTATGTTGAATAACCACTTTTTAACCCCTTGGATGCACATGAGGGCCGGGAGCCATCACGCGTCACGGTGCGTGTGTGCGCAGGACGGCCCCCGGCCGTACAAATCCCGCCCACTCATTAGAATCCCTGCACAGCGCAAAAATTCGCACAGCATGCAAGGGGTTAAGGCCTCACAGTGACCAAAATTGCCATTTTTACAGACTTTTCCCCCTACTCAGAAGCTTCTATTTTGACCGATTTCGGGCAGGAAAATGACTCTAAACACACTTATTTTAGTTCCAAAAGTGATAATTCATCTGCAGTAGTTATTTACAGTCAAAAGATTAAACATTAAAAAATCACCATTCCTGACCATCTGGAGTAAGTTCGACATGTCCGGGTTCATCGTTTTTCATCAGAAAATGTATTTTTTGAACTGTACAAAAAATGATCCAAAATGTCAATTGGATTGTGCCTCATGTTGAATAGCCACTTTTTAAAGCCTCACAGTGACCAAAATTGCCATTTTTACAGACTTTTCCTCCTACTCAGAAGCTTCTATTTTGACCGATTTCGGGCAGGAAAATGACTCTAAAAACACTTATTTTAGTTCCAAAAGTGATAATTCATATTCTATAGTTATTTACAATCAAAAGCTTAAACGTTAAAAAAGCACCATTACTGGCCATCTGGAGAAAGTTTGACAGGTCAGGGGTCATCGTTTTTCATCAGAAAATTGATTTTTGGACTGTACAAAAACTGATTCAAAATGTCAATTAGATTATGCCTCATGTTGAATAACCACTTTTTAAAGCCTCATTGTGACCAAAATTGCCATTTTTACATACTTTTCCTTCTACTCAGAAGCTTCTATTTTGACCGATTTCAGGCAGGAAAATGACTCTAAGCACACTTATTTTAGTTCCAAAAGTGATAATTCATCTGCAATAGTTATTTACAGTCAAAAGATTAAACATTAAAAAATCACCATTCCTGACCATCTGGAGAAAGTACGACAGGTTGTTTTTCACAAGAAAATTTATTATTTGGACTGTACAAAAATTGATTCAAAATGTCAATTGGATCGTGCCTCATGTTGGATAACCACTTTTTAAAGCCTCACAGTGACCAAAATTGCCATTTTTACAGACTTTTCCTCCTACTCTGAAGCTCCTATTGAGACGGATTTCGGGCAGGAAAATGACTCTAAACATACTTATTTTAGTTCCAAAAGTGATAATTCATATGCTATAGTTATTTACAGTCAAAAGATTAAACATTAAAAATCACCATTCCTGACCATCCGGAGTAAGTTTGACAGGTCCGGGGTCATCGTTTTTCATCAGAAAATTGATTTTTTGGCTGTACATAAACTGATTCAAAATGTCAATTGGATTGTGCCTCATGTTGAATAACCACTTTTTATAGCCTCATTGTGACCAAAATTGTAGTTTTTACAGACTTTTCCTCCTACTCAGAGGCTACTATTTTGATCGATTTCGGGCAGGAAAATGACTCTAAACACACTTATTTTAGTTCCAATAGTGATAATTCATATGCAATAGTTATTTACAGTCAAAAGATTAAACATTAAAAAACCACCATTCCTGACCATCTGGAGAAAGTTTGACAGGTCCGGGGTCATCGTTTTTTAAAAGAAAATAGATTTTTGGACAGGACAAAAATGTTTCAAAATGTCAATTGGATAGTGCCTCATGTTGGATAACCACTTTTTAAAGCCTCACAGTGACCAAAATTGCCATTTTTACAGACTTTTCCACTGACTCAGAAGCTTCTATTTTGACCGATTTCGGGCAAGAAAATGACTCTAAACACACTTATCATAGTTCCAAAAGTGATAATTTAAGTGCAATAGTTATTTACAGTAAAAAGAATAAACATTAAAAAATGACCATTCCTGACCATCTGGCGAAAGTTTGACAGATCCGGGGTCATCGTTTTTAAAAGAAAATTGATTTTTGGACAGGACTAAAAATGTTTCAAAATGTCAATTGGATAGTGCCTCATGTTGGATAACCACTTTTTAAAGCCTCACAGTGACCAAATTGCCATTTTTACAGACTTTTCCTCCTACTCAGAAGCTGCTATTTTGACCGAATTCGGGCAGGAAAATGACTCTAAACACACATATTTTAGTTCCAAAAGTGATAATCCATATGCAATAGTTATTTACAGTCAATAGATTAAACATTAAAAA
The DNA here is from genome assembly GCA_963921515.1 of Calotriton arnoldi. NCBI lineage: Eukaryota > Metazoa > Chordata > Amphibia > Caudata > Salamandridae > Calotriton > Calotriton arnoldi. Next base: position 167,042 of record CAWUFW010003414.1, read on the forward strand.
ATCACCATTACTGACCATCTGGAGAAACTTTGACAGGTCCGGGGTCATCGTTTTTCACCAGAAAATGGATTTTTGGACTGTAGAAAAAATGTTTTAAAATGTCAATTGGATCGTGCCTCGTGTTGAAAAACTACTTTTTAATGCCTCATTGTGACCAAAATTGCCATTTTTACAGACTTTTCCTCCTACTAAGAAGCTTCTATTTTGACAGATTTCAGTCAGGAAAATGACTCTGAACACACTTATTTGAGTTCCAAAATTGATAATTCATATGCAATAGTTATTTACAGTCAAAAGATTAAACATTAAAAAATCGCCATTCCTGACCATCTGAAGAAAGTTCGACTGGTCCGGGGTCAACGTTTTTCAACAGAAAATTGATTTTTTTTGGATGTACAAAAACTGATTCTAATTGTCAATTGGATTGTGCCTCATGTTGAATAACCACTTTTAAAGCCTCATTGTGACCAAAATTGCCATTTTTACAGACTTTTCCTCCTGCTCAGAAGATTTATTTTGACCGATTTCGGGCAGGAAAATGACTCTAAACACTCTTATTTTAGTTCCAAAAGTGATAATTCATATGCAATAGTTATTTACAGTCAAAAGACTAAACATTAAAAATCACCATTACTGACCATCTGACCATCGTTTGACAGGTCCGAGGTCATCATTTTTCATCAGAAAATTAATTTTTGGGACTGTACAAAAAATGATTCAAAATGTCTATTGGATCGTGCCTCATGTTGAATAACTACTTTTTAAAGCCTCACAGTGACCAAAATTGTCATTTTTACATACTTTTCCTCTTACTCAGAAGCTTCTATTTTGACCGATTTCGGGCAGGAAAATGACTCTAAACACACTTATTTTAGTTCCAAAAGTGATAATTCAAATGCAATAGTTATTTACAGTCAAAAGATTGAACATTAAAAAAATCAGCATTCCTGACCACCTGGAGAAAGTACGACAGGTCCGGGGTCATTGTTTTTCATGAGAAAATAGATTTTTTGGTCTGTATAAAAATGATTTAAAATGTCAATTGGATCGTGCCTCATGTTGAATAACCACTTTTTAAAGCCTCACAGTGACCAAAATTGCCATTTTTACATACTTTTCCTCCTACTCAGAAGCTTCTATTTTGACCGATTTCGGGCAGGAAAATGACTCTAAACACACTTATTTTGGTTCCAAAAGTGATAATTCATATGCTATAGTTATTTACAGTCAAAAAATTAAACATTAAAAAATCACCATTACTGACCATCTGGAGAAAGTTTGACTGGTCGTAGGGTCATAGTTTTTCATCAGAAAATAGATTTTTTGGGACTGTACAAAAATGATTCAAAATGTCAATTGGATCGTGCCTCGTGTTGAAAAACTACTTTTTAAAGCCTCACAGTGACCAAATTTGCCATTTTTACAGACTTTTCCTCCTACTAAGAAGCTTCTATTTTGACAGATTTCAGGCAGGAAAATGACTCTGAACACACTTATTTTAGTTCCAAAATTGATAATTCATATGCAATCGTTATTTACAGTCAAAAGTTTAAATATTAAAAAATCACCATTCCTGACCAACTGGAGAAAGTTTGACAGGTCCGGGGTCATTGTTTTTCTTCAGAAAATTGTTTTTTTGGCTGTACAAAAACTGATTCAAAATGTCAATTGTATCTTGCCTTATGTTGAATAACCACTTTTTAACCCCTTGGATGCACATGAGGGCCGGGAGCCATCACGCGTCACGGTGCGTGTGTGCGCAGGACGGCCCCGGCCGTACAAATCCCGCCCACTCATTAGAATCCCTGCACAGCGCAAAAATTCGCACAGCATGCAAGGGGTTAAGGCCTCACAGTGACCAAAATTGCCATTTTTACAGACTTTTCCCCCTACTCAGAAGCTTCTATTTTGACCGATTTCGGGCAGGAAAATGACTCTAAACACACTTATTTTAGTTCCAAAAGTGATAATTCATCTGCAGTAGTTATTTACAGTCAAAAGATTAAACATTAAAAAATCACCATTCCTGACCATCTGGAGTAAGTTCGACATGTCCGGGTTCATCGTTTTTCATCAGAAAATGTATTTTTTGAACTGTACAAAAAATGATCCAAAATGTCAATTGGATTGTGCCTCATGTTGAATAGCCACTTTTTAAAGCCTCACAGTGACCAAAATTGCCATTTTTACAGACTTTTCCTCCTACTCAGAAGCTTCTATTTTGACCGATTTCGGGCAGGAAAATGACTCTAAAAACACTTATTTTAGTTCCAAAAGTGATAATTCATATTCTATAGTTATTTACAATCAAAAGCTTAAACGTTAAAAAAGCACCATTACTGGCCATCTGGAGAAAGTTTGACAGGTCAGGGGTCATCGTTTTTCATCAGAAAATTGATTTTTTGGACTGTACAAAAACTGATTCAAAATGTCAATTAGATTATGCCTCATGTTGAATAACCACTTTTTAAAGCCTCATTGTGACCAAAATTGCCATTTTTACATACTTTTCCTTCTACTCAGAAGCTTCTATTTTGACCGATTTCAGGCAGGAAAATGACTCTAAGCACACTTATTTTAGTTCCAAAAGTGATAATTCATCTGCAATAGTTATTTACAGTCAAAAGATTAAACATTAAAAAATCACCATTCCTGACCATCTGGAGAAAGTACGACAGGTTGTTTTTCACAAGAAAATTTATTATTTGGACTGTACAAAAATTGATTCAAAATGTCAATTGGATCGTGCCTCATGTTGGATAACCACTTTTTAAAGCCTCACAGTGACCAAAATTGCCATTTTTACAGACTTTTCCTCCTACTCTGAAGCTCCTATTGAGACGGATTTCGGGCAGGAAAATGACTCTAAACATACTTATTTTAGTTCCAAAAGTGATAATTCATATGCTATAGTTATTTACAGTCAAAAGATTAAACATTAAAAATCACCATTCCTGACCATCCGGAGTAAGTTTGACAGGTCCGGGGTCATCGTTTTTCATCAGAAAATTGATTTTTTGGCTGTACATAAACTGATTCAAAATGTCAATTGGATTGTGCCTCATGTTGAATAACCACTTTTTATAGCCTCATTGTGACCAAAATTGTAGTTTTTACAGACTTTTCCTCCTACTCAGAGGCTACTATTTTGATCGATTTCGGGCAGGAAAATGACTCTAAACACACTTATTTTAGTTCCAATAGTGATAATTCATATGCAATAGTTATTTACAGTCAAAAGATTAAACATTAAAAACCACCATTCCTGACCATCTGGAGAAAGTTTGACAGGTCCGGGGTCATCGTTTTTTAAAAGAAAATAGATTTTTTGGACAGGACAAAAAATGTTTCAAAATGTCAATTGGATAGTGCCTCATGTTGGATAACCACTTTTTAAAGCCTCACAGTGACCAAAATTGCCATTTTTACAGACTTTTCCACTGACTCAGAAGCTTCTATTTTGACCGATTTCGGGCAAGAAAATGACTCTAAACACACTTATCATAGTTCCAAAAGTGATAATTTAAGTGCAATAGTTATTTACAGTAAAAAGAATAAACATTAAAAAATGACCATTCCTGACCATCTGGCGAAAGTTTGACAGATCCGGGGTCATCGTTTTTTAAAAGAAAATTGATTTTTTGGACAGGACTAAAAATGTTTCAAAATGTCAATTGGATAGTGCCTCATGTTGGATAACCACTTTTAAAGCCTCACAGTGACCAAATTGCCATTTTTACAGACTTTTCCTCCTACTCAGAAGCTGCTATTTTGACCGAATTCGGGCAGGAAAATGACTCTAAACACACATATTTTAGTTCCAAAAGTGATAATCCATATGCAATAGTTATTTACAGTCAATAGATTAAACATTAAAAAATCACCATTACTGACCATCTGGAGAAACTTTGACAGGTCCGGGGTCATCGTTTTTCACCAGAAAATGGATTTTTTGGACTGTAGAAAAAATGTTTTAAAATGTCAATTGGATCGTGCCTCGTGTTGAAAAACTACTTTTTAATGCCTCATTGTGACCAAAATTGCCATTTTTACAGACTTTTCCTCCTACTAAGAAGCTTCTATTTTGACAGATTTCAGTCAGGAAAATGACTCTGAACACACTTATTTGAGTTCCAAAATTGATAATTCATATGCAATAGTTATTTACAGTCAAAAGATTAAACATTAAAAAATCGCCATTCCTGACCATCTGAAGAAAGTTCGACTGGTCCGGGGTCAACGTTTTTCAACAGAAAATTGATTTTTTTGGATGTACAAAAACTGATTCTAATTGTCAATTGGATTGTGCCTCATGTTGAATAACCACTTTTTAAAGCCTCATTGTGACCAAAATTGCCATTTTTACAGACTTTTCCTCCTGCTCAGAAGATTTATTTTGACCGATTTCGGGCAGGAAAATGACTCTAAACACTCTTATTTTAGTTCCAAAAGTGATAATTCATATGCAATAGTTATTTACAGTCAAAAGACTAAACATTAAAAAATCACCATTACTGACCATCTGACCATCGTTTGACAGGTCCGAGGTCATCATTTTTCATCAGAAAATTAATTTTTGGGACTGTACAAAAAATGATTCAAAATGTCTATTGGATCGTGCCTCATGTTGAATAACTACTTTTTAAAGCCTCACAGTGACCAAAATTGTCATTTTTACATACTTTTCCTCTTACTCAGAAGCTTCTATTTTGACCGATTTCGGGCAGGAAAATGACTCTAAACACACTTATTTTAGTTCCAAAAGTGATAATTCAAATGCAATAGTTATTTACAGTCAAAAGATTGAACATTAAAAAATCAGCATTCCTGACCACCTGGAGAAAGTACGACAGGTCCGGGGTCATTGTTTTTCATGAGAAAATAGATTTTTTGGTCTGTATAAAAATGATTTAAAATGTCAATTGGATCGTGCCTCATGTTGAATAACCACTTTTAAAGCCTCACAGTGACCAAAATTGCCATTTTTACATACTTTTCCTCCTACTCAGAAGCTTCTATTTTGACCGATTTCGGGCAGGAAAATGACTCTAAACACACTTATTTTGGTTCCAAAAGTGATAATTCATATGCTATAGTTATTTACAGTCAAAAAATTAAACATTAAAAAATCACCATTACTGACCATCTGGAGAAAGTTTGACAGGTCCTGGGTCATCATTTTTCATCAGAAAATGGATTTTTGGGACTGTACAAAAAATGATTCAAAATGTCAATTGGATCGTGCCTCGTGTTGAAAAACTACTTTTTAAAGCCTCACAGTGACCAAATTTGCCATTTTTACAGACTTTTCCTCCTACTAAGAAGCTTCTATTTTGACAGATTTCAGGCAGGAAAATGACTCTGAACACACTTATTTTAGTTCCAAAATTGATAATTCATATGCAATCGTTATTTACAGTCAAAAGTTTAAATATTAAAAAATCACCATTCCTGACCAACTGGAGAAAGTTTGACAGGTCCGGGGTCATTGTTTTTCTTCAGAAAATTGTTTTTTTGGCTGTACAAAAACTGATTCAAAATGTCAATTGTATCTTGCCTTATGTTGAATAACCACTTTTTAACCCCTTGGATGCACATGAGGGCCGGGAGCCATCACGCGTCACGGTGGGTGTGTGCGCAGGACGGCCCCCGGCCGTACAAATCCCGCCCACTCATTAGAATCCCTGCACAGCGCAAAATTCGCACAGCATGCAAGGGGTTAAGGCCTCACAGTGACCAAAATTGCCATTTTTACAGACTTTTCCCCCTACTCAGAAGCTTCTATTTTGACCGATTTCGGGCAGGAAAATGACTCTAAACACACTTATTTTAGTTCCAAAAGTGATAATTCATCTGCAGTAGTTATTTACAGTCAAAAGATTAAACATTAAAAAATCACCATTCCTGACCATCTGGAGTAAGTTCGACATGTCCGGGTTCATCGTTTTTCAACAGAAAATGTATTTTTGAACTGTACAAAAAATGATCCAAAATGTCAATTGGATTGTGCCTCATGTTGAATAGCCACTTTTTAAAGCCTCACAGTGACCAAAATTGCCATTTTTACAGACTTTTCCTCCTACTCAGAAGCTTCTATTTTGACCGATTTCGGGCAGGAAAATGACTCTAAAAACACTTATTTTAGTTCCAAAAGTGATAATTCATATTCTATAGTTATTTACAATCAAAAGCTTAAACGTTAAAAAGCACCATTACTGGCCATCTGGAGAAAGTTTGACAGGTCAGGGGTCATCGTTTTTCATCAGAAAATTGATTTTTTGGACTGTACAAAAACTGATTCAAAATGTCAATTAGATTATGCCTCATGTTGAATAACCACTTTTTAAAGCCTCATTGTGACCAAAATTGCCATTTTTACATACTTTTCCTTCTACTCAGAAGCTTCTATTTTGACCGATTTCAGGCAGGAAAATGACTCTAAGCACACTTATTTTAGTTCCAAAAGTGATAATTCATCTGCAATAGTTATTTACAGTCAAAAGATTAAACATTAAAAAATCACCATTCCTGACCATCTGGAGAAAGTACGACAGGTTGTTTTTCACAAGAAAATTTATTATTTGGACTGTACAAAAATTGATTCAAAATGTCAATTGGATCGTGCCTCATGTTGGATAACCACTTTTTAAAGCCTCACAGTGACCAAAATTGCCATTTTTACAGACTTTTCCTCCTACTCTGAAGCTCCTATTGAGACGGATTTCGGGCAGGAAAATGACTCTAAACATACTTATTTTAGTTCCAAAAGTGATAATTCATATGCTATAGTTATTTACAGTCAAAAGATTAAACATTAAAAAATCACCATTCCTGACCATCCGGAGTAAGTTCGACAGGTCCGGGGTCATCGTTTTTCATCAGAAAATTGATTTTTTGGCTGTACATAAACTGATTCAAAATGTCAATTGGATTGTGCCTCATGTTGAATAACCACTTTTATAGCCTCATTGTGACCAAAATTGTAGTTTTTACAGACTTTTCCTCCTACTCAGAAGCTACTATTTTGATCGATTTCGGGCAGGAAAATGACTCTAAACACACTTATTTTAGTTCCAATAGTGATAATTCATATGCAATAGTTATTTACAGTCAAAAGATTAAACATTAAAAAACCACCATTCCTGACCATCTGGAGAAAGTTTGACAGGTCCGGGGTCATCGTTTTTAAAAGAAAATAGATTTTTGGACAGGACAAAAATGTTTCAAAATGTCAATTGGATAGTGCCTCATGTTGGATAACCACTTTTAAAGCCTCACAGTGACCAAAATTGCCATTTTTACAGACTTTTCCACTGACTCAGAAGCTTCTATTTTGACCGATTTCGGGCAAGAAAATGACTCTAAACACACTTATCATAGTTCCAAAAGTGATAATTTAAGTGCAATAGTTATTTACAGTAAAAAGAATAAACATTAAAAAATGACCATTCCTGACCATCTGGCGAAAGTTTGAAAGATCCAAGGTCATCGTTTTTTAAAAGAAAATTGATTTTTGGACAGGACTAAAAATGTTTCAAAATGTCAATTGGATAGTGCCTCATGTTGGATAACCACTTTTTAAAGCCTCACAGTGACCAAATTGCCATTTTTACAGACTTTTCCTCCTACTCAGAAGCTTCTATTTTGACCGAATTCGGGCAGGAAAATGACTCTAAACGCACATATTTTAGTTCCAAAAGTGATAATCCATATGCAATAGTTATTTACAGTCAATAGATTAAACATTAAAAAATCACCATTACTGACCATCTGGAGAAACTTTGACAGGTCCGGGGTAATTGTTTTTGACCAGAAAATTGATATTTTGGAATGTACAAAAAATGATTCAAAATGTCAATTGGATCGTGCCTCGTGTTGAAAAACTACTTTTTAAAGCCTCATAGTGACCAAAATTGCCATTTTTACAGACTTTTCCTCCTACTAAGAATCTTCTATTTTGACAGATTTCAGGCAGGAAAATGACTCTGAACACACTTATTTTAGTTCCAAAATTGATAATTCATATGCAATAGTTATTTACAGTCAAAAGATTAAACATTAAAAAATCGCCATTCCTGACCATCCGGAGTAAGTTCGACAGGTCCGGGGTCATCGTTTTTCATCAGAAAATTGTTTTTTTAGCTGTACAAAAACTGATTCAAAATGTCAATTGGATTGTGCCTCACGTTGAATAACCAATTTTTAAAGCCTCATTGTGACCAAAATTGCCATTTTTACAGACTTTTCCTCCTACTTAGAAGCTTCTGTTTTGACCGATTTCGGGCAGGAAAATGACTCTAAACACACTTATTTTAGTTCCCAAAGTGATAATTTATATGCAATAGTTATTTACAGTCAAAAGATTACACATTAAAAATCACCATTCCTGACCATATGGGGAAAGTTTGACAGGTCCGGGGTCATCGTTTTTCACCAGAAAATGGATTTTTTGGACTGTAGAAAAAATGTTTTAAAATGTCAATTGGATCGTGCCTCATTTTGGATAACCACTTTTTAAAGCCTCACAGTGACCAAAATTGCAATTTTTACAGACTTTTCCTCCTACTCAGAAGCTTCTATTGAGACTGATTTCGGGCAGGAAAATGACTATAAACACACTTATTTTAGTTCCCAAGGTGATAATTTATATGCAATAGTTATTTACAGCAAAAAAATAAACATTAAAAAATCACCATTCCTGACCATATGGGGAAAGTTTGACAGGTCCGGGGTCATCGTTTTTCACCAGAAAATGGATTTTTTGGACTGTAGAAAAAATGTTTTAAAATGTCAATTGGATCGTGCCTCATGTTGAATAACCACTTTGTAAAGCATCACAGTGACCAAAATTGCCATTTTTACATACTTTTCCTCCTATTCAGAAGCTTCTATTTTGACCCATTTTTGGCAGGAAAATGACTCTAAACACTCTTATTTTAGTTCCAAAAGTGATAATTCATATGCAATAGTTATTTACAGTCAAAAGACTAAACATTAAAAAATCACCATTACTGACCATCTGGAAGAAGTTTGACAGGTCCGAGGTCATCATTTTTCAACAGAAAATAGATTTTTTTTGGATGTACAAAAACTGATTCAAATTGTCAATTGGATCGTGCCTCATGTTGAATAACTACTTTTTAAAGCCTCATTGTGACCAAAATTGCCATTTTTACAGACTTTTCCTCCTACTAAGAAGCTTCTATTTTGACAGATTTCAGGCAGGAAAATGACTCTGAACACACTTATTTTAGTTCCAAAATTGATAATTCATATGCAATCGTTATTTACAGTCAAAAGTTTAAACATTAAAAAATCACCATTCCTGACCAACTGGAGAAAGTTTGACAGGTCCTGGGTCATCATTTTTCATCAGAAAATGGATTTTTTTGACTGTACAAAAATGATTCAAAATGTCAATTGGATCATGCCTTGTGTTGAAAAACTACTTTTTAAAGCCTCACAGTGACCAAAATTGCCATTTTTACAGACTTTTCCTCCTACTAAGAAGCTTCTATTTTGACAGATTTCAGGCAGGAAAATGACTCTGAACACACTTATTTTAGTTCCAAAATTGATAATTCATATGCAATCGTTATTTACAGTCAAAAGTTTAACATTAAAAATCACCATTCCTGACCAACTTGAGAAAGTTTGGCAGGTCCGGGGTCATCGTTTTTCTTCAGAAAATTGTTTTTTTGGGCTGCACAAAATCTGATTCAAAATGTCAATTGGATTGTGCCTCATGTTGAATAACCACTTTTTAAAGCCACACAGTGACAACAATTGCCATTTTTACAGACTATTCCTCCTACTCAGAAGCTTCTATTTTGACCGCTTTAGGGCAGGAAAATGACTCTAAACACACTTATTTTAGTTCCAAAAGTGATAATTCATATGCAATAGTTATTTACTGTCAAAAGATTAAACATTAAAAAACTCACCATTACTGACCATCTGGAGAAAGTTTGACAGGTCCGGGGTCATCGTTTTTCATCAGAAAATTGATTTTTTTGGACTGTACAAAAAATGATTCAAAATGTCAATTGGATCGTGCCTCATGTTGAATAGCCACTTTTTAAAGCTTCACAGTGACCAAAATTGCCATTTTTACAGACTTTTCCTCCTACTCAGAAGCTTCTATTTTGACCGATATCGGGCAGGAAAATGACTCTAAAAACACTTATTTTAGTTCCAAAAGTGATAATTCATATTCTATAGTTATTTTCAATCAAAAGCTTAAACATTAAAAAAGCACCATTACTGGCCATCTGGAGAAAATTTGACAGGTCCGGGGTCATCGTTTTTCATCAGAAAATTGATTTTTTGGACTGTACAAAAACTGATTCAAAATGTCAATTGGATTGTGCCACATGTTGAATAACCACTTTTTAAAGCCTCATTGTGACCAAAATTGCCATTTTTACATACTTTTCCCCCTACTCAGAAGCTTCTATTTTGACCGATTTCGGGCAGGAAAATGACTCTAGGAACACTTATTTTAGTTCCAAAAGTGATAATTCATCTGCAATAGTTATTTACAGTCAAAAGATTAAACATTAAAAATCACCATTCCTGACCATCTAGAGAAAGTACGACAGGTCTGGAGTTATTGTTTTTCACAAGAAAATTTATTATTTGGACTGTACAAAAATTGATTGAAAATGTCAATTGGATCGTGCCTCATGTTGAATAACCAATTTTGAAGCCTCACGTGACCAAAGTTGCCATTTTTACATACTTTTCCCCTACTCAAAAGCTTCTATTTTGATCGATTTCGGGCAGGAAAATGACTCTAAACACACTTATTTTAGTTCCATCAGTGATAATTCATATGCAATAGTTATTTACAGTCAAAAGATTAAACATTAAAAAATGACCATTCCTGACCATCTGGAGAAAGTTTGACAGGTCCGGCGTCATCGTTTTTAAAAGAAAATGGATTTTTTGGACTGTACAAAAAATGTTTCAAAATGTCAATTGGATCGTGCCTCATGTTGGATAACCACTTTTTAAAGCCTCACAGTGACCAATATTGCCATTTTTACAGACTTTGCCTCCTACTCAGAAGCTGCTATTTTGACCGATTTCGGGCAGGAAAATGACTCTAAACACACTTATTTTAGTTCCAAAAGTGATAATTCTAATGCTATAGTTATTCCAGTCAAAAGATTAAACATTCAAAAATGACCATTACTGACCATCTGGAGAAAGTTTGACAGGTCCGGGGTCAATGTTTTTATCAGAAAATTGACTTTTGGAATCTACAAAAAATGATTCAAAATGTCAGTCGGATCGTGCGTCATGTTGAATAACCACTTTTTAAGGTCTCACAGTGACCAAAATTGCCATTTTTACAGACTTTTCCTCCTGCTCAGAAGATTCTATTTTAACCGATTTCAGGCTGGAAAATGACTCTAAACACACTTATTTTAGTTCCAAAAGTGATAATTCATATGCAATAGTTATTTACAGTCAAGAGATTAAACATTAAAAAACCACCATTCCTGACCATCTGGAGAAAGTTCGACAGGTCCGGGGTCATCGTTTTTCATCAGAAAATTGATTTTTTGGACTGTACAAAAAATGATTCAAAATGTCAATTGGATCGTGCCTCATGTTGAGTAACCACTTTTTAAAGCCTCACAGTGACCAAAATTGCCATTTTTACATACTTTTCCCCCTACTCAGAAGATTCTATTTTGACCGATTTCGGGCAGGAAAATGACTCTAGGAACACTTATTTTAGTTCCAAAAGTGATAATTCATCTGCAATAGTTATTTACAGTCAAAAGATTAAACATTAAAAAATCACCATTCCTGACCATCTAGAGAAAGTACGACAGGTCTGGAGTTATTGTTTTTCACAAGAAAATTTATTATTTGGACTGTACAAAAATTGATTGAAAATGTCAATTGGATCGTGCCTCATGTTGAATAACCAATTTTGAAGCCTCACGTGACCAAAGTTGCCATTTTTACATACTTTTCCCCCTACTCAAAAGCTTCTATTTTGATCGATTTCGGGCAGGAAAATGACTCTAAACACACTTATTTTAGTTCCATCAGTGATAATTCATATGCAATAGTTATTTACAGTCAAAAGATTAAACATTAAAAAATGACCATTCCTGACCATCTGGAGAAAGTTTGACAGGTCCGGCGTCATCGTTTTTTAAAAGAAAATGGATTTTTGGACTGTACAAAAAATGTTTCAAAATGTCAATTGGATCGTGCCTCATGTTGGATAACCACTTTTTAAAGCCTCACAGTGACCAATATTGCCATTTTTACAGACTTTGCCTCCTACTCAGAAGCTGCTATTTTGACCGATTTCGGGCAGGAAAATGACTCTAAACACACTTATTTTAGTTCCAAAAGTGATAATTCATATGCTATAGTTATTCTCAGTCAAAAGATTAAACATTCAAAAATGACCATTACTGACCATCTGGAGAAAGTTTGACAGGTCCGGGGTCAATGTTTTTATCAGAAAATTGACTTTTTGGAATCTACAAAAAATGATTCAAAATGTCAGTCGGATCGTGCGTCATGTTGAATAACCACTTTTAAGGTCTCACAGTGACCAAAATTGCCATTTTTACAGACTTTTCCTCCTGCTCAGAAGATTCTATTTTAACCGATTTCAGGCAGGAAAATGACTCTAAACACACTTATTTTAGTTCCAAAAGTGATAATTCATATGCAATAGTTATTTACAGTCAAAAGATTAAACATTAAAAAACCACCATTCCTGACCATCTGGAGAAAGTTCGACAGGTCCGGGGTCATCGTTTGTCATCAGAAAATTGATTTTTTGGACTGTACAAAAAATGATTCAAAATGTCAATTGGATCGTGCCTCATGTTGAATAACCACTTTTTAAACCCTCACAGTGACCAAAATTGCCATTTTTACAGACTTTTCCTCATACTCAGAAGCTTCTATTTTGACCGATTTCGGGAGGAAAATGACTCTAAACACACTTAGTTTAGTTCCAAAAGTAATAGTTCATATGCATAGTTATTTACAGTCAAAAGATTAAACATTCATAACTCACCATTCCTGACCATCTGGAGAAAGTACGACAGGTCTGGAGTTATTGTTTTTCACAAGAAAATGTATTATTTGGACTACAAAAATTGATTCAAAATGTCAATTGGATCGTGCCTCATGTTGAATAACCGCTTTTAAGGTCTCACAGTGAACAAAATTGCTATTTTTACAGACTTTTCCTCCTGCTCAGAAGATTCTATTTTAACCGATTTCAGGCAGGAAAATGACTCTAAACACACTTATTTTAGTTTCAAAAGTGATAATTCATATGCAATAGTTATTTACAGTCAAAAGATTAAACATTAAGAAATCACCATTCCTGACCATCTGGAGAAAGTTTGGCAGGTCTGGGTCATCGTTTTTCATCAGAAAATTGATTTTTTGGACTGTACAAAAAATGATTCTAAATGTCAATTGGATCGTGCCTCATGTTGAATAACCACTTTGTAAAGCATCACAGTGACCAAAATTGCCATTTTTACATACTTTTCCTCCTATTCAGAAGCTTCTATTTTGACCCATTTTTGGCAGGAAAATGACTGAAAGCACACTTATTTTAGTTCCAAAAGTGATAATTCATATGCAACAGTTATTTGCAGTTAAAAGATTAAACATTATAAAACCACCATTCCTGACCATCTGGAGAAAGTTCGACAGGTCCAGGGCCATGGTTTTTCATCAGAAAATTGATTTTTGGACTGTACAAAAATTGATTCAAAATGTCAATTGGATCGTGCCCCATGTTGAGTAACTACTTTTAAAGCATCACAGTGACCAAAATTGCGATTTTTACAGACTTTTCCACTTTCTCAGAAGCTTCTATTTTGACCCATTTCGGGGAGGAAAATGACTCTAAACACACTTAGTTTAGTTCAAAAGTAATAATTCATATGCAATAGTTATTTACAGTCAAAAGATTAAACATTCAAAAATGACCATTACCAACCATCTGGAGAAAGTTTGACAGGTCCAGGGTCATGGTTTTTCATCAGAAAATTGATTTTTTGGACTGTACAAAAATTGATTCAAAATGTCAATTGGATAATGCCTCATGTTGAATAACCGCTTTTTAAGGTCTCACAGTGACCAAAATTGCCATTTTTACAGACTTTTCCTCCTACTCAGAAGATTCTATTTTGACTGATTTCGGGCAGGAAAATGACTCTAAACACACTTATTTTAGTTCCAAAAGTGATAATTCATATGCTATAGTTATTTACAGTCAAAAGATTAAACATTCAAAAATGACCATTACTGAAAATCTGGAGAAAGTTTGACAGGTCCAGGGTCATGGTTTTTCATCAGAAAATTGATTTTTTAGACTGTGCAAAAATTGATTCAAATTGTCAATTGGATCGTGCCTCATGTTGAATTAACCGCTTTTTAAGGTCTCAAAATTTCCATTTTGACAGACTTTTCCTCCTACTCAGAAGATTCTATTTTGACCGATTTCGGGAAGGAAAATGACTCTAAACACACTTATTTTAGTTCCAAAAGTGATAATTCATATGCAACAGTTATTTACAGTCAAAAGATTAAACATTAAAAATGACCATTCCTGACCATCTGGAGAAAGTTTGACAGGTCCGGGGTCATCGTTTTTTAAAAGAAAATTGATTTTTGGACTTTACAAAAAATGTTTCAAAATGTCAATTGGATCTTGCCTCATGTTGGATAACCACTTTTTAAAGCCTCACAGTGACCAAAATTGCCATTTTTACAGACTTTTCCACTGACTCAGAAGCTTCTATTTTGACCGATTTCGGGGAAGAAAATGACTCTAAACACACTTATCATAGTTCCAAAAGTGATAATTCATGTGCAATAGTTATTTATAGTAAAAAGAATAAACATTAAAAAATGACCATTCCTATCCATCGGGAGAAAGGTTGACAGATCCGGGGTCATCGTTTTTTAAAAGAAAATTGATTTTTGGACTGTACAAAAAATGATTCAAAATGTCAATTGGATCGTGCCTCATGTTGGATAACCACTTTTTAAAGCCTAACAGTGACCAAAATTGCCATTTTTACAAACTTTTCCTCCTACTCTAAGCTTCTATTGAGACCAATTTCGGGCAGGAAAATGACTCTAAACACACTTATTTTAGTTACAAAAGTGATAATTCATATACTATAGTAATTTACAGTTAAAAGTATAAACATTAAAAAATCAACATTCCTGACCATCTGGAGAAAGTTTGACAGGTCCAGGGTCATCGTATTTCATCAGAAAATAGATTTTTTTGGCTGTACAAAATCTGATTAAACATGTCAATTGGATTGTGCCTCATGTTGAATAACCACTTTTTAAAGCCTCACAGTGACCAAAATTGCCATTTTTACATACTTTTCCTCCTACTCAGAAGCTTCTATTTTGACCGATTTTGGGCAAGAATGTGGCTCTAAACACACTTATTTTAGTTCCAAAAGTGATAATTCATATGCAATGGTTATTTACAGTCAAAATATTAAACATTAAAAAATCACCATTCCTGACCATCTGGAGAAAGTTTGACAGGTCCAGGGTCATCGTATTTCATCAGAAAATTGATTTTTGGGCTGTACAAAATCTGATTAAAAATGTCAATTGGATTGTGCCTCATGTTTAATAACCACTTTTTAAGGTCTCACAGTGACCAAAAATTGCCATTTTTACAGACTTTTCCTCCTGCTCACAATATTTTATTTTGACCGATTTCTGGCAGGAAAATGACTCTAAACATGCTTATTTTAGTTCCAAAAGTGATAATTCATATGCTATAGTCATTTACAATCAAAAGATTAAACATTAAAAAATCACCATTACTAACCATCTGGAGAAAGTTTGACAGGTCCGGGGTCAAGGTTTTTATCCCAAAATTGATTTTTTGGACTATACAAAAAATGATTCAAAATGTCAATCGGATTGTGCCTCATGTTGAATAACCGCTTTTTAAGGTCTCACAGTGACCAAAATTGCCATTTTTACAGATTTTTCCTCCTGGTCAGAAGATTCTATTTTAACCGATTTCAAGCAGGAAAATGACTCTAAACACACTTATTTTAGTTCCAAAAGTGATAATTCATATGCTATAGTAATTTACAGTTAAAAGTATAAACATTAAAAAATCACCATTCCTGACCATCTGGAGAAAGTTTGACAGGTCCAGGGTCCTCGTATTTCATCCGAAAATTGATTTTTTTGGCTGTACAAAATCTGATTAAAAATGTCAATTGGATTGTGCCTCATGTTGAATAAACACTTTTTAAAGCCTCCCAGTGACCAAAATTGCCATTTTTACATACTTTTCCTCCTACTCAGAAGCTTCTATTTTGACCGATTTTGGGCAAGAATGTGGCTCTAAACACACTTATTTTAGTTCCAAAAGTGATAATTCATATGCAATAGTTATTTACAGTCAAAAATTAAACATTAAAAAATCACCATTACTGACCATCTGGAGAAAGTTTGACAGGTCCATGGTCATTGTTTTTCATCAGAAAATTGATTTTTTTGGCTGTACAAAATCTGATTAAAAATGTCAATTGGATTGTGCCTCATGTTGAATAACCACTTTTTAAGGTCTCACAGTGACCAAAAATTGCCATTTTTACAGACTTTTCCTCCTGCTCACAATATTCTATTTTGACCGATTTCTGGCAGGAAAATGACTCTAAACATACTTATTTTAGTTCCAAAAGTGATAATTCATATGCTATAATCATTTACAATCAAAAGATTAAACATTAAAAAATCACCATTACTAACCATCTGGAGAAAGTTTGACAGGTCCGGGGTCAAGGTTTTTTATCCCAAAATTGATTTTTGGACTATACAAAAAATGATTCAAAATGTCAATCGGATTGTGCCTCATGTTGAATAACCGCTTTTTAAGGTCTCACAGGGGCATATTAGCAAGACCCACGTTAAAATTATCGCCGTTTTAGCGGCAGGAAACTGCCGCTAAAACGGCGATAATGGGCTTGCTAATATGCGTTATAGAATTCCAATAGAAGCCCAGGTTAGATGTCCTGCACATCTAACCTGGGCTTCTATTGGAATTCCATAACGCATATTAGCAAGCCCATTATCGCCGTTTTAGCGGCAGTTTCCTGCCGCTAAAACGGCGATAATTTTAACGTGGGTCTTGCTAATATGCCCCACAGTGACCAAAATTGCCATTTTTACAGATTTTTCCTCCTGCTCAGAAGATTCTATTTTAACCGATTTCAAGCAGGAAAATGACTCTAAACACACTTATTTTAGTTCCAAAAGTGATAATTCATATGCTATAGTAATTTACAGTTAAAAGTATAAACATTAAAAAATCACCATTCCTGACCATCTGGAGAAAGTTTGAGAGGTCCAGGGTCCTCGTATTTCATCAGAAAATTGATTTTTTTGGCTGTACAAAATCTGATTAAAAATGTCAATTGGATTGTGCCTCATGTTGAATAACCACTTTTTAAAGCCTCACAGTGACCAAAATTGCCATTTTTACAGATTTTTCCTCCTGCTCAGAAGATTCTATTTTAACCGATTTCAAGCAGGAAAATGACTCTAAACACACTTATTTTAGTTCCAAAAGTGATAATTCATATGCAATAGTTATTTACAGTCAAAAGATTAAACATTAAAAAATCACAATTACTGACCATCTGCAGAAAGTTTGACAGGTCAGGGGTCATCGTTTTTGGACTGTACAAAAAATGATTCAGAATGTCAATTGGATCGTGCCTCATGTTGAATAACCACTTTTTAAAGCCTCACAGTGACCAAAATTGCCATTTTTACAGACTTTGCCTTCTACTCAGAAACTGCTATTTTGACCGATTTCGGGCAGGAAAATGACTCTAAACACAATTATTTTAGTTCCAAAATTGATAATTCATATGCTATTGTTATTTACAGTCAAAAGATGAAACATTCAAAAATGACCATTATTGACCATCTGGAGAAAGTTTGACAGGTCCGCGGTCAATGTTTTTATCAGAAAATTGACTTTTTGGAATGTACAAAAAATGATTCAAAATGTCAGTCGGATCGTGCCTCATGTTGAATAACCACTTTTTAAAGCCTCACAGTGACCAAAATTGCCATTTTTACAGACTTTGCCTCCTACTCAGAAGCTTCTATTTTGACCGATTTTGGGCAAGAAAGTGGCTCTAAACACACTTATTTTAGTTCCAAAAGTGATAATTCATATGCAATAGTTATTTACAGTCAAAATATTAAACATTAAAAAATCACCATTCCTGACCATATAGAGAAAGTTTGACAGGTCCGGGGTCATCGTTTTCATCAGAAAATTGATTTTTTTGGCTGTACAAAATCTGATTAAAAATGTCAATTGGATTGTGCCTCATGTTGAATAACCACTTTTTAAAACCTCACAGTGACCAAAATTGCCATTTTTACATAATTTTCCTCCTACTCAGAAGCTTCTATTTTGACCCATTTATGGCAGGAAAATGACTGAAAGCACACTTATTTTAGTTCCAAAAGTGATAATTCATATCCAATAGTTATTTACAGTCAAAAGATTAAACATTAAAAAATCACCATTCCTGACCATCTGGAGAAAGTTTGACTGGTCCGGGGTCATCGTTTTTCATCCAAAAATTAATTTTTGTACTGTACAAAAATCGATTCAAAATGTCAATTGGATCGTGCCTCATGTTGAAAAACCACTTTTTAAAGCCTCATAGTGACCAAATTGCCTTTTTACAGACTTTTCCTCCTGCTCAGAAGATCTATTTTGACCGATTTCGTGCAGGAAAATGACTCGAAACACACTTATTTTAGTTCCAAAAGTGATAAGCAATAGTTATTTACAGTCAATAGATTAAACATTAAAAAATCACCATTACTGACCATCTGGAGAAAGTTTGACAGGTCCGGGGTCATGGTTTTTCATCAGAAAATTGTTTTTTTTGGACTGTACAAAAATGTTTCAAAATGTCAATTGGATCGTGCCTCATGTTGGATAACCACTTTTTAAAGCCTAACAGTGACCAAAATTGCCATTTTTACAAACTTTTCCTCCTACTCTAAGCTTCTATTGAGACCAATTTCGGTCAGGAAAATGACTCTAAACACACTTATTTTAATTCCAAAAGGGATAATTCATATGCTATAGTTATTTACAGTCAAAAGATTAAACATAAAAAAATCACCATTCCTGACCATCCAGAGTAAGTTCGACAAGTCCGCAGTCATCGTTTTTCATCACAAAATTGATTTTTTTGGAGTGTGCAAAAAATGATTCAAAATGTCAATTGGATCGTGCCTCATGTTGAATAACCACTTTTTGAAGCCTCACAGTGACCAAAATTGCCATTTTTACAGACTTTTCTTCCTACTCAGAAGCTTCTATTTTGACCGATTTCGGGCAGGAAAATGACTCTAAACACACTTATTTTAGTTCCAAAAGTGATAATTCATATCCAATAGTTATTTACAGTCAAAAGATTAAACATTAAAAAATCACCATTCCTGACCATCTGGAGAAAGTTCGGCTGGTCCGGGGTCATCGTTTTTCATCAGAAAATTGATTTTTTTGGATGTATAAAAACTGATTCAAATTGTCAATTGGATTGTGCCTCATGTTGAATAACCACTTTTTAAAGCCTCATTGTGACCAAAAATTGCCATTTTTACAGACTTTTCCTCCTGCTCACAATATTCTATTTTGACCGATTCGGGCAGGAAAATGACTCTAAACACACTTATTTTAGTTCCAAAAGTGATAATTCATATACTATAATTATTTACAGTCAAAAGATTAAACATTAAAAATCACAATTACTGACCATCTGCAGAAGGTTTGACAGGTCAGGGGTCATCGTTTTTGGACTGTACAAAAAATAATTCAGAATGTCAATTGGATCGTGCCTCATGTTGAATAACCACTTTTTAAAGCCTCACAGTGACCAAAATTGCCATTTTTACAGACTTTGCCTCCTACTCAGAAGCTGCTATTTTGACCGATTTCGGGCAGGAAAATGACTCTAAACACAATTATTTTAGTTCCAAAAGTGATAATTCATATCCAATAGTTATTTACAGGCAAAAGATTAAACATTAAAAATCACCATTCCTGACCATCTGGAGAAAGTTCGACTGGTCCGGGGTCATCGTTTTCATCCAAAAATTGATTTTTTGGACTGTACAAAAAATGATTCAAAATGTCAATTGGATTGTGCCTCATGTTGAATAACCACTTTTAAAAGCCTCATTGTGACCAAATTGCCATTTTTACAGACTTTGCCTCTTACTCAGAAGCTGCTATTTTGACCGGTTTCGGGCAGGAAAATGACTCTAAACACACTTAGTTTAGTTCCAAAAGTGATAATTCATATGCTATAGTTATTTACAGTCAAAAGATTAAACATTAAAAAATCACCATTCCTGACCATCTGGAGAAAGTTTGACAGGTCCGGGGTCATCGTTTTTCATTAGAAAATTTAATTATTGGACTGTACTAAAGATGATTCAAAATGTCAATTGGATCGTGCCTCATGTTGAATAACCACTTTTGAAGCCTCACAGTGACCAAAATTGCCATTTTTACAGACTTTTCCACATACTCAGAAGCTTCTATTTTGACCGATTTCGGGAGGAAAATGACTCTAAACACACTTAGTTTAGTTCCAAAAGAAATAATTCATATGCAATAGTTATTTACAGTCAAAAGATTAAACATTCATAAATCACCATTCCTGACCATCTAGAGAAAGTTTGACAGGCCCGGGGTCATCATTTTTCATCAGAAAATTGATTTTTGGATGTACAAAAACTGATTCAAAATGTCAATTGGATTGTGCCTCATGTTCAATAACCACTTTTTAAAGCCTCATTGTGACCAAAATTGCCATTTTTACAGACTTTTCCTCCTGCTCAGAAGATCTATTTTGACCGATTTCGGGCAGGAAAACGACTCGAAACACACTTATTTTAGTTCCAAAAGTGATAAGCAATAGTTATTTACAGTCAATAGATTAAACATTAAAAAATCACCATTACTGACCATCTGGAGAAAGTTTGACAGGTCCGGGGTCATGGTTTTTCATCTGAAAATTGTTTTTTTGGACTGTACAAAAATGTTTCAAAATGTCAATTGGATCGTGCCTCATGTTGGATAACCACTTTTTAAAGCCTAACAGTGACCAAAATTGCCATTTTTACAAACTTTTCCTCCTACTCTAAGCTTCTATTGAGACCAATTTCGGGCAGGAAAATGACTCTAAACACACTTATTTTAGTTCCAAAAGTGATAATTCATATGCTATAGTTATTCACAGTCAAAAGATTAAACATAAAAAAATCACCATTCCTGACCATCTGGAGAAAGTTTGACAGGTCCGGGGTCATCGTTTTTCATCAGAAAATTCATTCTTTGGGCTGTACAAAAAGTGATTCAAATTGTCAATTGAATTGTGCCTCATGTTGAATAACCACTTTTCAAAGCCTCATTGTGACCAAAATTTGCATTTTTACAGACTTTTCCCCTACTCAGAGGCTTCTATTTTGACCGATTTCTGGCAGGAAAATGACTATAAACACACCTATTTTAGTTCCAAAAGTGATAATTCATATGCAATAGTTATTTACAGTCAAAATATTAAACATTAAAAAATCACCATTCCTGACCATCTGGAGAAAGTTTGACAGGTCCAGGGTCATCGTATTTCATCAGAAAATTGATTTTTTTGGCTGTACAAAATCTGATTAAAAATGTCAATTGGATTGTGCCTCAAGTTGAATAACCACTTTTTAAAGCCTCACAGTGACCAAAATTGCCATTTTTCATACTTTTCCTCCTATTCAGAAGCTTCTATTTTGACCGATTTTGGGCAATAATGTGGCTCTAAACACACTTATTTTAGTTCCAAAAGTGATAATTCATATGCAAAAGTTATTTACAGTCAAAATATTAAACATTACAAAATCACCATTCCTGACCATCTGGAGAAAGTTTGACAGGTCCGGGGTCATCGTTTTTCATCAGAAAATTGATTTTTGGGCTGTACAAAATTTGATTAAAAATATCAATTTGATTGTACCTCATGTTGAATAACCACTTTTTAAAGCCTCACAGTGACCAAAATTGCCATTTTTACATACTTTTCCTCCTACTCAGAAGCTTCTATTTTGACCCATTGTTGGCAGGAAAATGACTGTAAGCACACTTATTTTACTTCCAAAAGTGATAATTCATATCCAATAGTTATATACAGTCAAAAGATTAAACATTAAAAAATCACCATTCCTGACCATCTGGAGAAAGTTCGGCTGGTCCGGGGTCATCGTTTTTCATCAGAAAATTGATTTTTTTGGATGTATAAAAACTGATTCAAATTGTCAATTAGATTGTGCCTCATGTTGAATAACCACTTTTTAAGGTCTCACAGTGACCAAAATTGCCATTTTTACAGACTTTTCCACATACTCAGAAGCTTCTATTTTGACCGATTTTGGGGAGGAAAATGACTCTAAACACACTTAGGGGGATATTCACAAGAACGTGTGCTAAATATCACCAGAAAATGTTAACGCAACTTTACACATCGCAGCCTATCACGGGAAAATAACCCTGTGTTAACCTGGAATTCACAATACGGCGGTACCATGCGATAGTCTCCCGAAACCGCGGCCAATGTCCTCGATACAACCACCTCGACGGAGATAAAAACACAAACCCCAACACCAAAAAACATGCGGTGATCCCATTCACGAGGAGGAAAGCAGCGATAAGCAGCGAAAGGCCCGCAACACATATACGGCATGCGGGAATAAGCACAACAAAAGCAGGAAAAAGAAAGACAAACCAAACAGAAAACAGCGAAGCACAATGGAGGCTGTCGGAGCCAGCACACAACCCCACAAGCACCATTAGCAACAAAACATTAGACATGGCAGGCCATCGTGGTCAAGGTGAATGCAGCCTGAGAGCGGAGGTGGGACAATGGCAGAAAACCAGAACAGCTGGAATGATGCGAAATGCACAAACAAGCACAAACACGCCAACAACCACAAGGCAGCAATGCTCACTGGAGGTGGGAGTCCAGCGCCACACCAGGAGCTGGATGACATGGAGGAAATGGTGTCCACCACCTCAGTCTGGAGATGGTGGCAGGACTCGGGGCCCGGAAACTGCTTAAAATCAACAGACACAACAGCAACATGGATAGGAAACACCAGGGACTGGGGGTACGGTGGGAGATGGCCACAATGGCACACATGCACAATTAAGCACACCACAACTGCAGACAAACCATGCCCAAGAGGAACGACACCAACCAAGAGCACAAGTCACACAAGTCGGCAATATCACACCACTGAAGAAGCACAGAAGTGAAAACCACACTGCCTGAAAGGGAGAAGTGTGAGCCAAATCAGAGCTGAAGGGACATCTCACACACAATGCAGCACACACACATAGGAAGCAGAGCACCCCAACATCGAACACAATGTGGAACAAACACCAACATCTGCACAACCGAACACAGGAGACAAGTGCACCCGCTTGTGGCCGGTAAATGGCCATATGCATCTGGCAAACCATGAAACAGGGACATGGTAATGCACAAGTACCAACCCACAGCCCTGATGGGGCAGCAATGCATGTAAGGCAGGGACCCAGATAGGCCGTGACACACACATTGGCATACAAATAAACACTCAACACAGTTGGAGACAAGTGAACGTGCGGAAACTTTATCAACAATTGCGTGTCATTACCGCCAAGGGAAGTGCCACGACATGCAGACCAATGCAGCAGCATGTCTGAATGAGGAACGTTGGAACGCACCCATGTCCACTCCCGGGAGTCCATCACCAACACAAGTCATTGCCATCATACGTATGTGGTCTGCGCATGGATCAGGAGTCCAGGCCAATGCAGACATGTCCACTGTCTCCCAGGAACATGTGACCAGATCCCCAACATGCAACCAGGCGTCGGGACACGTGCAATGGGTCACATGCAGTCCTGGCTGTAGGTACCTGGTCACTCGTCCAGGAACGCGAGTGCAGCAGCGTAGGCCAACATTTCCAATGCGAGATCGTTGTCCACCACATCTGACATGTTGGCGATGTAACCCATCAGCTGTCCCGGACAGATGTGCTCACTCAAACCCCTGGCCCCAATATGCACGAAAGCCCAATCAGGGAGCGGCTCAATGTGGTCACTGCACACGACGACTCCTGCAATCTCCCAGGTCCAGTTCCCAGCATGCATGCCAAACATCCAGGCATGCCATAAACGGGCATCACAGTGACATTCCTGGTCATGGTCCAACAGGGGGCGCACACACACGTCGAAATCCAGGTCAGCTACTGTTACGTTGGAGAGGGAGACATCCATGGACCACTCGAATATGCACGAGCGACAGTGCAACACAGGCTGAACGCAGGTGACGTTGGCAATGCGGAAGCTCAGCCTGTAACTGATCTGCAGCACTGCCAATGGCAGTGCCCCCAGTACATGCAGCAGACGTGCACGGTACAGGTCCACGTGACTGGAGTAGAGCATGTGTCCGGGATGGTCTGCCATTGCGTCAGTGGCTCTGCTTGAAGCGGCACTGTGAGGACCTGCGCCAGTCCTGTGGATGAAACGCCACAGCTCGGAGCAATGAGCAGTGTCTGTGTGCAATGGGTGCAGGCCTGGGGTGTGGTTGGAGTACGAGAGAAGGCCATTTCACTCACGCACACTACGACCAAGGACTTCTGCGTGTGGGATGTGTACACGTTGGCCTCACGTCTGGCAGTGCGTAGTGTGGGAGTCGCCTGGAAATGCTATCCTATCTGTCAGGGGTGCTGGGCACATGCAAGTCACATCTAGGAGCTGCAGATATGCTACCGCCAGATAGTGCGGACAAAGGACCATTCATCCCAACAGTAACTGCACCATCTGCATGCATTCAGGAGACGTACAGAGGCCTGCCGTGGGTGTGGTGGGATGTCTGCGACCCTGGGAAACATGGATGATATGCCCCGCATGTGGCACATGTGCAGCCTCACTGTGTGTTACGTTGCCTCACAGCTGCTCCACCCTCCCACGAGCCCCCACACTTGTGTGCCCTGCGCGGTCGTATCACATGCACTCCTACGGCACACCATTGTAATGCCTGTCCGCGCATGTCCAGCGGCATGCCACCAACGCTGTGACGCTGGCCTTTGAAGGTGTGCGGCCAATTGAGTGTAGGCCAATGCTCCGGACAGGGCGGACACAAGTGTACAGTCCATGGCTGGCTGTGATCACGCTGCGAATGAGGCTAGGTAACTGACTCATGCAGCCGCAGGACTGATACACATAACACTTGGCATGCATGTGCCAAGACCCCGAGCGGTCTGTCGCTCCCACATTTCCCCATCCGTGCGGGCCCGCCCTCCTGGTTCATGCTACATTGCAACATCGACTACTGTGGCCCTGGTGGCGACAACACCCCAACACAGAGACACACTTACCGCACTTCCTGCCCAAGGCCAGGTCCGAGCCACACCCTTCTCCCCCTGCCGAATCAGCACACCCCTGATGTACGCCGGACCAGCACATGCCACTTGTGCATGCAGGGGGGGCGAGCGAAGCTACATGTCCAAGGTCACTGCCAACGCTGAGGTGACATGGTATCATCCGCTGAAGACAGCACACTGTGATGTAGCAGGGCCCGTGCCCATCATGCTGACACAATGACCACACAGACACACTTGCTCAGATGGTGTGAATGGCTACGGGCACGTGTGCCCGGCCACATTTATTAGCAGGCACACATATCTAGTGACACCTGTGTTGGATGTGTGTGGGGTGTGTGCACACCAGCCGGCAAGGGCTGCCTGGTGCAGTCAGAAATCGACAACAGTGTACATCGTAAAGGACACAACCATTCAACCGTAAAGGACCCATGACCTGAACTGCACAGAGTTAGTGGACCCGGATGCACAGCGTCCTGCACGGGCCTACCGTCACGGGCCGCTGACTTGCGGTGCACTGGGGCAGGGTCACGAGAGCAGAGCAGGTTCCCGCAGATGACTAGGGGGTTGTCACGGAGTGTCTCAGTGGACAGTGGAAGGTGTACGCCCAGGGCATGATGCCGAGGGCAGAATCACGCTGAAACAGTCACCATGGTGGAGATGAGTGGAACAAACACATGTCGGACCCCAAGTCCGTCCCAGCCAGATGATGATGCAGACAACCCCCAGGCCATGGACTCAGACAACACCAAAGTTCAACCAGAGAGTGCCCATGAGTCATTGCGCACAGAGTTAGTGGCACCAGTGCTGATAGGGGATACCGCCTGTGATGAGGCATGTCTAATGGCATGGACTCCTCCATATCTTACCCAGGACACAGTTCCAGATGTATGGCCTACTGGACCGCAGTGTAGGCCTGAGGCAGCAGCGAGCAGGGGCCATTCACCGAGTGTCACTGGCTTAGGTTGGATGGTCCCACCAGCCTGCGTAGTTCAGGTTCAGTGGCACCACGGGATGCGGACTTGCGTTGCACAGGGTTAGTGGCACCAGGTCAGTTGTTGCTAGTGTTCGGTCACCTCCGTAACGAGGATCTGGCTTTCATCCGGACTGAACCGCATCTTCCTCTTACTCCTCTCCGTGCGTTCACTGGTATGGACTCTGCCATCAATGAAACACGACTGGGTGCTGGATGTGGGGCCTACTGGACTGCAGTGTAGGCCGGGGGCAGCGGTCAGCACGGGCCCACTGACATGGGTCGTGTGCTTGTGATACATTCATTTGCTCCACTGATAGCAGGGAGTTTAGTGATATCACCCCTGCAGTAGACATCTGGTCACTGCCATTCATGACTCAGGACACAGTTCCACATGTGGGACCCACTGGGATGCTGTGTAGGCCTGTGCCCTCATCCACGTGTCGCTGGCTTGCATTGAACAGGGTTAGTGGCACCACGTGTCGCCGGCTTGCGTTGAACAGGGTTAGTGGCACCACGTGTCGCCGGCTCGCATTGAACAGGGTTAGTGGCACCACGTGTCACCGGCTTGCTTTGAACAGGGTTAGTGGCACCACATGTCGCCGGCTTGCGTTGAACAGGGTTAGTGGCACCACGTGTCGCCGGCTTGCGTTGAACAGGGTTAGTGGCACCACGTGTAGCCGGCTTGCGTTGAACAGGGTTAGTGGCACCACGTGTCGCCGGCTTGCCATATGGAATTATGCCTCACTGATCGAAGAGAGTCTGGTGCTGTGGCCGCTGCCACGGACTTGGGGTCACTGCCATTCATGACTCAGGACACACTTCCACATGTGGGACCCACTGGGCCGAGGAGGACGCAGGTGGAGTATGTGAATGAATAAGGAGTAATGTGGGCCTGCGCTGTGGAGGCCAGCAATAGTCTGCGGAGGCTGCAAAGGTCGCGGGCCTGGGGCCTGGAGCTTGCACCGGCACGTGGTGGGCCCTCTTTGGCACACGCCGGTGTCGGCAGGTGAGCGGAGCCTCGTTGGTGCGCTGGGGAAGGCATGACGGGTCTAGGGCCAAGCGGCCTGGGGTGCAGCAGGCACACAGGGACGCAGGCCCCGCCACGCTCGGCGTCGTACTCGTGGTGGGCTGAGAGGCGCCGCCCTGGCAGATGTGTTGTCCATTCCGAATGACAACCACGCCCAGTGCGATGGGCTTTTTGTTCACACCCCTACGCAGACCTGGCGTACGCAGGTCCAACCCACTCCGCCCGCGCATGCAGGGGGGGACGTAACATGCGACATTTCCACGTTCTGCCCCACAGCCTGTGGGGACATGGTAGCGTCCACTGGCCACTACACTCCATGCATCAGCAGTTGATCTCCACATGGCCATTTCCGTGATTTGCATGCTGTGGTCTGTCTGGCATCCCCACGCCACATCTGGCATTGGGTAGGTTCACATTCCTTAGTCACTTGCCGCTCTCGCACATGCCTGCTCCATGCCTCTCCTCACATCCTGCTATTGTGTGTTTGTGGTGCCATGCCGTGGCTGGGTTGTGGGCATGGCAAGGCCAAGTTCCTGATGGAGTCGTGTTGTCGTGTCTGGTCAATTGCCATGTTGTGTGTCATGTTGAATGTAGATGTGCTGCGTGTCCATTGCTGGAGTCGTGAGTTGCATGACTGTGGGCTGGAGGTGTGTGGTGTGTTCATTTTGGACTTACCAACGGGCACTGCATTTCCATGGGTGCCATCCTGGGAGCGCTGGGTGATGCTGGACTGTCCGAAGATGTGAGAATCATGCACTCTGCCTGGGGAGTTGGCCACGACATTGTTGAGGAGTCCCGGGTGGTCCACTGTTGCCTGCACATTCATGATATGCGTGTGCTTTCTGTTGTGGTAGTTGTGTGCAGTGTCGGCAGGGGGCACGAGGGGTACATGTCTGCAGTTGATTGGCCCTGGCATGTGAGGGAATCCAGCTATGGCGTAGGGGCCTTGCTTGGTCTCCAGCAGCTCCTGCGCAGTGTGGGTGAAGTGGAGGTGCTGGGGTACCAGGCTGTTGTTGGCATCCAGGACAGGTGTGATGACCTTGTATGGGGCTGGCTGTGTGACTCCTCCGACTCTGGCAGTTGTGGGTTGGATGGTACCAGAGGCCGACATGTGCTGCGCAGCCAGCAGCTTTGTCTGCAGAGGGATGTTGGTAGTCCGCTGGGTTGGGACAGTCAGCAGGTGGGGGATGTTGGTCAGGATGCCGGGGATGGTTATCCTTTTGGGCCTGTGGTGGGCAATGTCCTCCTCTGGTGTTGGGTCTGGGTGGCAGGTGCATTTCAGGTGGGTCCGCTGTCTTTGTGTATGCTGCCTCTGTGGTGTACCCGGGGGCGGGCAGGACGGGTCCTGGGGGTGGTTGCGTGCCTGGGGTGGATGGGGGTGGGTGTTGTGTCCCTCATGGGTCTCAGAGCTGCATGATGTTTGTCTTCAAGGCATCTGTGGGTCTTTGGGTGTGGCTCTTGGCTGGGCTCGCTTTCATGCTGCAGGTAGTCGTCCTGCTTAACACCAGCAAAAGGCAGGTGTTAAATCCCTGGTGCTACCGCGGCTTATCGCCTGTTTTTGGTTCGCATCGCAGATCTGGCACTTTGTTGTGAAAGTAGTGTTGTGGTTTTTTTGTGTGTTTTTGCACGGGAATGCCTACTCTGCATCTCATTAGGGTTAGTTGGTGGTGTCCACCGTGGTGTTAAGTTTTGGGGCAGTTATCGCGGGAATACTGGCGATGTCGGCAGTTTGCACCCGCTTGTGAATGGGGTGTTAAATCTATCTCCACTTTTGATGAGTTAAGGTGGAGATAAATCGGAGATAAGTCCTTGTGAATATGCCCTTAGTTTAGATCCAAAAGTAATAATTCATATGCAATAGTTATTTACAGTCAAAAGATTAAACATTAAAAATCACCATTCCTGACCATCTGGAGAAAGTACGACAGGTGCGGGGTCATCGTTTTTCATCAGAAAATTGATTTTTGGACTGTACAAAAAATGATTCAAAATGTCAATTGGATCGTGCCTCATGTTGAATAACCACTTTTTAAAGCCTCACAGTGACCAAAATTGCCATTTTTACAGACTTTGCCTCCTACTCAGTAGCTGCTATTTTAACCGATTTCGGGCATGAAAATGACTCTAAACACACTTATTTTACTTCCAAAAGTGATAATCCTTATGCAATAGTTGTTTACAGTCAATAGATTAAACATTAAAAAATCACCATTACTGACCATCTGGAGAAAGTACGACAGGTGCGGGGTCATCGTTTTTCATCAGAAAATTGATTTTTTGGACTGTACAAAAAATGATTCAAAATGTCAATTAGATCATGCCTCATGTTGAATAACCACTTTTTAAAGCCTCACAGTGACCAAAATTGCCATTTTACAGACTTTTCCTCCGACTCAGAAGCTTCTATTTTGACCGATTTCGGGCAGGAAAATGATTCTAAACACACTTATTTTAGTTCCAAAAGTGATAATTCATATGCAATAGTTATTTACATTAATAAGATTAAACATTAAAAAGCGACCATTCCTGAATATCTGGAGAAAGTTCGACAGGTCGGGGTCATCGTTTTTCATCAGAAAATTGATTTTTTGGACTATACATAAAATGATTCAAAATGTCAATTGGGTCGTGCCTCATGTTGAATAACCACTTTTAAAGCCTCACAGTGACCAAAATTGCCATTTTTACAGACTTTTCGCCTGCTCAGAAGATTCAATTTTAACCGATTTCGGGGAGGAAAATGACTCTAAACACACTTATTTTAGTTACAAAAGTGATAATTCATATGCAATTGTTATTAACAGTCAAAAGATTACACATTAAAAAATCACCATTCCTGACCATCTGGAGAAAGTTAGACAGGTCTGGAGTCATCGTTTTTCATAAGAAAATTGATTTTTTGGACTGTAGATAAAATGTTTTAAAATGTCAATTGGATCGTGCCTCATGTTGAATAACCACTTTTTAAAGCCTCACAGTGACCAAAATTGCCATTTTTACAGACTTTTCCTCCTACTCAGAAGCTTCTATTTTGACCGATTTCTGGCAGGAAAATGTTTCTAAACACACTTATTGTAGTTCCAAAAGTGATAATTCATATGCAATAGTTATTTACAGTCAATAGATTAAACATTAAAAATCACCATTACTGACCATCTGGAGAAAGTCTGACAGGTCCGGGGTCATCGTTTTTCATAAGAAAATTGTTTTTTGGACTGTGCAAAAAATGATTCAAAATGTCAATTGGATCGTGCCTCATGTTGAATAACCACTTTTTAAAGCCTCACAGTGACCAAAATTGCCATTTTTACAGACTATTCCTCCTACTCAGAAGCTTCTATTTTGACCGATTTCGGGCATGAAAATGACTCTAAACACACTTATTTTAGTTCCAAAAGTGATAATCCTTATGCAATAGATATTTACAGTCAATAGATTAAACATTAAAAAATCACCATTACTGACCATCTGGAGAAAGTCTGACAGGTCCGGGGTCATCGTTTTTCATCAGAAAATTGATTTTTTGGACTGTACAAAAAATGTTTCAAAATGTCAATTGGATCGTGCCTTATGTTGAATAACCACTTTTTAAAGCCTCACAGTGACCAAAATTGCCATTTTTACAGACTTTTCCTCCTACTCAGAAATTTCTATTTCGACCGATATCGGGCAGGAAAATGACTCTAAACACATTTATTTTAGTTCCAAAAGTGATAATTCATATGCTATAGTTATTTACAGTCAAAAGATTAAACATTCAAAAATGACCATTACTGACCATCTGGAGAACGTTTGACAGGTCCAGGGTCAAGGTTTTTCGTCAGAAAATATATTCTTTGGACTCTACAAAAAATGATTCAAAATGTCAATTGGATCGTGCCTCATGTTGAATAATCACTTTTTAAAGCCTCACAGTGACCAAAATTGCCAATTTTACAGACTTTTCCTCCGACTCAGAAGCTTCTCTTTTGACCGATTTCGGGCAGGAAAATGATTCTAAACACACTTATTTTAGTTCCAAAAGTGATAATTCATATGCAATAGTTATTTACAGTCAAAAGATTAAACATTAAAAAATCACCATTCCTGACCATCCAGAGAATGTTCGACAGGTCTGGAGTCATCGTTTTCATAGGAAAATTGATTTTTTGGACTATACATAAAATGATTCAAAATGTCAATTGGGTCGTGCCTCATGTTGAATAACCACTTTTAAAGCCTCACAGTGACCAAAATTGCCATTTTTACAGACTTTTTCGCCTGCTCAGAAGATTCAATTTTAACCGATTTCGGGGAGGAAAATGACTCTAAACACACTTATTTTAGTTACAAAAGTGATAATTCATATGCAATTGTTATTAACAGTCAAAAGATTACACATTAAAAAATCACCATTCCTGACCATCTGGAGAAAGTTAGACAGGTCTGGAGTCATCGTTTTTCATAAGAAAATTGATTTTTGGACTGTAGATAAAATGTTTTAAAATGTCAATTGGATCGTGCCTCATGTTGAATAACCACTTTTTAAAGCCTCACAGTGACCAAAATTGCCATTTTTACAGACTTTTCCTCCTACTCAGAAGCTTCTATTTTGACCGATTTCTGGCAGGAAAATGTTTCTAAACACACTTATTGTAGTTCCAAAAGTGATAATTCATATGCAATAGTTATTTACAGTCAATAGATTAAACATTAAAAAATCACCATTACTGACCATCTGGAGAAAGTCTGACAGGTCCGGGGTCATCGTTTTTCATAAGAAAATTGTTTTTTGGACTGTGCAAAAAATGATTCAAAATGTCAATTGGATCGTGCCTCATGTTGAATAACCACTTTTTAAAGCCTCACAGTGACCAAAATTGCCATTTTTACAGACTATTCCTCCTACTCAGAAGCTTCTATTTTGACCGATTTCGGGCATGAAAATGACTCTAAACACACTTATTTTAGTTCCAAAAGTGATAATCCTTATGCAATAGATATTTACAGTCAATAGATTAAACATTAAAAAATCACCATTACTGACCATCTGGAGAAAGTCTGACAGGTCCGGGGTCATCGTTTTTCATCAGAAAATTGATTTTTGGACTGTACAAAAAATGTTTCAAAATGTCAATTGGATCGTGCCTTATGTTGAATAACCACTTTTTAAAGCCTCACAGTGACCAAAATTGCCATTTTTACAGACTTTTCCTCCTACTCAGAAATTTCTATTTCGACCGATATCGGGCAGGAAAATGACTCTAAACACATTTATTTTAGTTCCAAAAGTGATAATTCATATGCTATAGTTATTTACAGTCAAAAGATTAAACATTCAAAAATGACCATTACTGACCATCTGGAGAACGTTTGACAGGTCCAGGGTCAAGGTTTTTCGTCAGAAAATATATTCTTTGGACTCTACAAAAAATGATTCAAAATGTCAATTGGATCGTGCCTCATGTTGAATAATCACTTTTTAAAGCCTCACAGTGACCAAAATTGCCAATTTTACAGACTTTTCCTCCGACTCAGAAGCTTCTCTTTGACCGATTTCGGGCAGGAAAATGATTCTAAACACACTTATTTTAGTTCCAAAAGTGATAATTCATATGCAATAGTTATTTACAGTCAAAAGATTAAACATTAAAAAATCACCATTCCTGACCATCCAGAGAATGTTCGACAGGTCTGGAGTCATCGTTTTTCATAGGAAAATTGATTTTTTTGGACTGTACAAAAAATGATTCAAAATATCAATTGGATCGTGCCTCCTGTTGAATGACCACTTTTTAAAGCCTCACAGTGACCAAAATTGCCATTTTTACATACTTTTCCTCCTACTCAGAAGCTTCAATTTTGACCCATTTTGGGCACTTATGTAAGTTCCAAAAGTGATAATTCATATCCAATAGTTATTTACAGTCAAAAGATTAAACATTAAAAAAATCACCATTCCTGACCATCTGGAGAAACTTTCATCGTTTTTCATCAGAAAATGTATTTTTGGACTGTACAAAAAATGATCCAAAATGTCAATTGGATCGTGCCTCATGTTGAATAACCAAAAATCATCATTACTGGCCATCTGGAGAAATTTTGACAGGACCGGGAACATCGTTTTTCATCAGAAAAATGATTTTTGGACTGTACAAAAAATGATTCAAAATGTCAATTAGATCGTGCCTCATGTTGAATAACCACTCTTTAAAGCCTCACAGTGACCAAAATTGCCATTTTTACATACTTTTCCTTATACTCAGAAGCTTCAATTTTGACCGATTTTGAGCAGGAAAATGATTCTAAACACACTTATTTTAGTTCCAAAAGTGATAATTCATATGCAATAGTTATTTACAGTCAAAAGATTACACATTAAAAAATCATCATTACTGACCATCTGGAGAAAGTTTGAGAGGTCCGGGGTCATCGTTTTTCATCGGAAAATTGATTTTTGGACTGTACAAAAAAAATTCTAAATGTCAATTAGATTGTGCCTCATGTTGAATAACCACTTTTTAAAGCCTCACAGTGACCAAAATTGCCATTTTTACAGACTTTTCTACCAACTCAGAAGCTGCTATTTTGACCGATTTCGGGCAGGAAAATGACTCTAAACACACTTATTTTAGTTCCAAAAGTGATAATCCTTATGCAATAATTATTTACAGTCAATAGATTAAACATTAAAAATCACCATTACTGACCATCTAGAGAATGTTCGACAGGTCTGGAGTCATCGTTTTTCATAGGAAAATTGATTTTTTTGGACTGTACAAAAAATGATTCAAAATATCAATTGGATCGTGCCTCATGTTGAATGACCACTTTTTAAAGCCTCACAGTGACCAAAATTGCCATTTTTACATACTTTTCCTCCTACTCAGAAGCTTCAATTTTGACCCATTTTGGGCACTTATGTAAGTTCCAAAAGTGATAATTCATATCCAATAGTTATTTACAGTCAAAAGATTAAACATTAAAAAAATCACCATTCCTGACCATCTGGAGAAACTTTGACAGGTCCGGGGTCATCGTTTTTCATCAGAAAATGTATTTTTGGACTGTACAAAAAATGATCCAAAATGTCAATTGGATCGTGCCTCATGTTGAATAACCAAAAATTATCATTACTGGCCATCTGGAAAAATTTTGACAGGACCGGGAACATCGTTTTTCATCAGAAAAATGATTTTTTGGACTGTACAAAAAATGATTCAAAATGTCAATTAGATCGTGCCTCATGTTGAATACCACTCTTTAAAGCCTCACAGTGACCAAAATTGCCATTTTTACATACTTTTCCTTATACTCAGAAGCTTCAATTTTGACCGATTTTGAGCAGGAAAATGATTCTACACACACTTATTTTAGTTCCAAAAGTGATAATTCATATGAAATAGTTATTTACAGTCAAAAGATTACACATTAAAAAATCATCATTACTGACCATCTGGAGAAAGTTTGAGAGGTCCGGGGTCATCGTTTTCATCGGAAAATTGATTTTTTGGACTGTACAAAAAAAATTCTAAATGTCAATTAGATCGTGCCTCATGTTGAATAACCACTTTTTAAAGCCTCACAGTGACCAAAATTGCCATTTTTACAGACTTTTCTACCAACTCAGAAGCTGCTATTTTGACCGATTTCGGGCAGGAAAATGACTCTAAACACATAAATTAAAGCAAAAACCTAGGCACACATAATAATAAACAAACACTATGTAGGTAAATACAAAAACTATGGTAAAGTAGCCACAATTTTGAAAGAAATATCTTCAGATGAGTTGGATAATGTTCAGTCTTTTAATTTTTCTTAAGCTTAGAGCCAACGAACAGAAGAAAACCAGCCGACACGTGTTTCGTCGCATTAAGAAAGTAATTCTGCGACTTCCTCAGGGCTGTATACATAGGATAGTAGTCTTGGTCATCACTCAGCCGGTGATAATTCCAACCCGGCTGGGCTAAACACTCATGCAGATATGGCTGACTCTAGGGGTACCAATAGGCCGTAAAAAGAAACATCCGGCACGTTATGATATAGTCCAAGAGTAATGGACAAGAAATGTTTGTAACCGGGGTATCGGTAGTGCTTCGTTGCGGGCGCCGTGAGGGAAACTGTATAAAAAGGATAATTCCAGTAGCGTAAGAGATCTAAGGCGTGTAAGCCGGGACCCCTCACGGCCGATCACTGTGTTCCGGGTTGTGGACACCTCTAAACACACCTAGTTTAGTTCCAAAAGTGATAATTCATATGCAATAGTTATTTACAGTCAAAAGATTAAACACTAAAAAATCACCATTCCTGACCATCTGGTGAAAGTTTGACAGGTCCGGGGTCATCGTTTTTCATCAGAAAATGTATTTTTTGGACTGTACAAAAAATGATCCAAAATGTCAATTGGATCGTGCCTCATGTTGAATAACCACTTTTAAAAGCCTCAAAGTGACCAAAATTGGCATTTTTACAGACTTTTCCTCCTACTCAGAAATTTCTATTTTGACCGATTTCGGGCAGGAAAATGACTCTAAACACACTTATTTTAGTTCCAAAAGTGATAATTCATATGCTATAGTTATTTACAATCAACAGATTAAACATTAAAAAATCACCATTACTGGCCATCTGGAGAAAGTTTGACAGGACCGGGGTCATCGTTTTTCATCAGAAAAATTATTTTTTGGACTGTACAAAAAAATGATTCAAAATGTCAATTGTATCGTACCTCATGTTGAATAACCACTTTTTAAGGCCTCACAGTGACCAAAATTGCCATTTTTACTGACCTTTCCTCCTACTCAGAAGCTTCTATTTTGAGCGATTTCGGGCAGGAAAATGACTCTAAACACACCTCTTTTAGTTCCAAAAGTGATAATTCATATGCAATAGTTATTTACAGTAAAATGATTAAACATTAAAAAATGACCATTCCTGACAATCTGGCGAAAGTTTGACAGGTCCAGGTTAAACGTTTTCATCAGAAAATTGATTTTTTGGACTGTACAAAAAATGATTCAAAATGTCAATTGGATCATGCCTCATGTTGAATAACCACTTTTTAAAGCCTCACAGTGACCAAAATTGCCATTTTTACAGATTCTTCCTCCTACTCAGAAGCTTCTATTTTGACCGATTTCGGGCAGGAAAATGACTCTAAACACACTTATTTTAGTTCCAAAAGTGATAATTCATATGCTATAGTTATTTACAATCAACAGATTAAACATTAAAAAATCACCATTACTGGCCATCTGGAGAAAGTTTGACAGAAGCATCGTTTTTCATCAGAAAAATTATTTTTGGACTTTACAAAAAAATGATTCAAAATGTCAATTGTATCGTACCTCATGTTGAATAGCTACTTTTTAAGGCCTCACAGTGACCAAAATTGCCATTTTTACTGACCTTTCCTACTACTCAGAAGCTTCAGTTTTGACCGATTTCACGCAGAATAATGACTCTAAACACACTTATTTTAGTTCCAAAAGTGATAATTCACATACAATAGTCATTTACAGTCAAAAGATGAAATATGAAAAAGTACCCATTACTGACTATCTGGAGAAAGTTCGACAGGCCAGGGGTCATTGTTTTTCATCAGAATTTTTTTTTTTTGGACTGTACAAAAAATTATTCAAAATGTCAATTGGATCATGCCTCATGTTGAATAACCTCTTTTTAAAGCCTCACAGTGACCAAAATTGCTATTTTTACACATCTTTCATGCTACTCAGAAGCTTCTAATTTGACCGATTTCGGGCAGGAAAATGACCACAAACACACTTATTTTAGTTCCAAAAGTGATAATTCACGTGCAATAGCCCATTTGTAGTCAAAAGATTAAACATTAAGAAATTATCATTCCTGACCATCTGGAGAAAGTTTGAGAGGTGCCGGGTCATCGTTTTTCATCAGAAAATTGATTTTTGGACCGTACAAAAAATGATTCACAATGACAATTGGATCAAGCACCATGTTGAATACCCACTTTTTAAACCCTCACAATGACCAAAATTGCAATTTTTACAGAGTTTTCCTCCTACTCAGAAGCTTCTATTTTGACCGATTTCGGGCAGGAAAATGACTCAAACACACTTATTTTAGTTCCAAAAGTGATAATTCACATGCAATAGTCATTTACAGTCAAAAGGTTAAACATTAAAAAATCACCATTACTGACCATCTGGAGAAAGTTCGACAGGTCCGGGGTCATCGTTTTTCATCAGAAAATCGATTTTTTGGACTGTACAAATAATGATTCAAAATGTCAATTGGATCGTGCCTCATGTTGAATAACCACTTTTTGAAGCCTCACTGTGACCAAAATTGCAATTTTTACAGACTTTTCCTCCTACTCAGAAGCTTCTATTTTGACCGATTTCGGGCAGGAAAATGACTCAAACACACTTATTTTAGTTCCAAAAGTGATAATTCACATGCAATAGTCATTTGGAGTCAAAAGATTAAACATATAAAAATCACCATTACTGACCGTCAGGAGAAAGTTCGACAGGTACGGGGTCATCCTTTTTCATCAGAAAATTAATTTTTTAGACTGTACAAAATTGATTCAAAATGTCAATTTGATCATGCCTTATGTTGAATAACCTCTTTTTAAAGCCTCACAGTGACCAAAATTACTATTTTTACACATGTTTTGTCCTACTAAGAAGCTTCTATTTTGATCGATTTCGGGCAGGAAAATGACTCTAAACACACTTATTTTAGTTCCAAAAGTGATAATTCCCATGCAATGGTCATTTACAGTCAAAAGATTAAACATTCGAAAAATCACCATTACTGACCATGTGGAGAAAGTTCGACAGGTCCGAGGCCATTGTTTTTCATCAGAAAATGTATTTTTGGACTGTTCAAAAAATGACTCAAAATGTCAATTGGATCATGCCTCATGTTGAATAACTTCTTTTTAAAGCCTCACAATTGACCAAAATTGCTATTTTTACAAATGTTTCCTCCCACTCCGAAGCTTCTATTTTGACCGATTTCAGGCAGGAAAATGAATCTAAACACACTGATTTTAGTTCCAACATTGATAATTCCCATGCAATAGTCCTTTACAGTCAAAAGATTAAACATTAAAAAATCACCATTACTAACCATCTGGAGAAAGTTCGACAGGTCTGGGGTCATCGTTTTTCATCAGAAAATTGTTTTTTTGGACTGTACAAAAAATAATTCAAAACGTCAATTGGATTGTGCCTCATGTTGAATAACCACTTTTTGAAGCCTCACTGTGACCAAAAATGCCATTTTTACAGACTTTTCCTCCTACTCAGAAGCTTCTATTTTGACCGATTTCGGGCAGGAAAATGACTCTAAGCACACTTATTTTAGTTCCAACATTGATAATTCCCATGCAATAGTCATTTACAGTCAAAAGATAAAACATTAAAAAATCACCATTACTGAACAACTGGAGAAAGTTCGACACGTCCGGGGTCATTATTTTTCATTAGAAAATTGATTTTTTGGACTGTACAAAAAATGATTCAAAATGTCAATTGGATCATGCCTCATGTTGAATAACCTCTTTTTGCAACCTCAGAGTGACCAAAATTGCTATTTTTACACACATTTCCTCCTACTCAGAAGCTTCTATTTTGAACGGTTTCGGGCAGGAAAATGACTCTAAACACACGGGGTCATATTCTCAAGAACGTGTGATAACCATCGCAAGTTTAGCTTAACGCAACTTTGCATATCGCAGGAAAACAAAGCTGTGTTAACACGAACGCGAATAAAATTGCGATGAGGCCAAACCCGATACAAAAATCAGCGATAACCAGCAACAGGCCTGCAATCCCCACGCATCATGCGGGAAAATGCACTATGAAAGCTGAACAAGAAAAACACACCATAAACAAAATAAATGGCGTAGCAACATGGATGCACCCGGAATGAGTGCCCAGGTCAACGCAAACCCCACAAGCCCCATAGACCACCAGCATGGAACCTCGGGGTCTGGGAAGGCCAAGGAGAAGAGGAAGACGGGGTACAGTCCGCATGACAACCTGATAGTCGTCACGGAGGTGAAAGAGCACTAACAACAACTGTCCGTCACCTCCACCGTGTCATTGGCAACACAGACGGAAAAATGGCATTCCTTCGTGAATGCAGCCAGAGTGTCGAGGAGGCCAAGATGCGCTGGCACGATGTGAAAAGCCAAACCAAACAGAAACCTGCTGCCAACAGGAAGGCAGCAACGGTGAATGGAGGTGGGAGTCCTGCACCACAGGAGGAGCTGGAGCAAATGGTGGCCACAGTCATCAGTGTGGAGACGGTGCAAGGAGTCGGGAGTCCGGACACTGCTCGACATGACCTGGCACAACATCAACAGGGTGAGTAACGAACAGGGACTGTGGGGACGGGGGACGGGCACAATGGCACACATGCACAATGACATGTAGCAGACCGCTCACCCACAATGACCCTGGGTCATGTCCCTGATCCCTGTGGCACACAGCAGCACACATACAAACATCAAGTAGGCCCCCGTCCACCATGTGCCCAAAGGGGTCCCACCTCACACATCACCAATTCCACAACACACACATGCACCTGTGCGAAACACAGCAAAGATGCGTATGTGAGAGCCACACTGACAATGCAAGTGACACCACATGACGAGCAGCATGGCTGGAGAACAATCACCATGACATTGTGCACGCCACGAGACTGAGTTGGCTGAGTGTGGACCACATCGGGAAAGGAGCAGGTCACATTCTGACACATCCATGTGCACAAACAACAACTGACGTCAATAATACATCTGCAGACAAACAATGCACAAGAGTACAAAAACTGACCAAAAGCACAAATGACCCAAGTCGCCAACATCACAGCACTTTAAAAGCACAAAAGCCAAAGGCACACCGCCGCCAAGGGATAAGGGGCAGCAAAATCACAGCTGCAGGTGTGACTCTGACACAATGCAGCACACACACATAGCAATGACAGCACATCCACATGGACGACAATGTGGTACACAGTGCAACACTTACACTGCAGAACAGAGGACACAACTGGGTCCGCCTGTGTGTCAAAAATGGCCAATCACATCTGACATAGCAGGAAACTGTGAGATGCAAATGTACGTGTACAACCTCACCTACGTCATGTAGTCCAAATGTCCACTGTCCCGCATCAAATATTCTGCCCCTCCCAAACAGTCACAATGTACATTGTCATGCAGTCTGTATGTAAACTTGAACAATGCGTCAACATACATGCCAACACAATGTCAACAAGCATCTCCCCTTCACATTGCAGAGGGACAAACAACACCTCCAGCAGAGCAGACCAGACAACTCTACAGTGATGCTGAAGAGGACCTCCACACTTCTGACACCGATGCCCTACAACAGTCCATGGACATCTTAGGCAATCGACCTCCAGGAGCAGGGCAGCACCCCTGCATCGAGGAAACCCCACCCCTGCACAGACAACACAGCTGGACGCACCCACCACCCCGGCTGGCTCCCAGCA
Source organism: Calotriton arnoldi (assembly GCA_963921515.1). NCBI lineage: Eukaryota > Metazoa > Chordata > Amphibia > Caudata > Salamandridae > Calotriton > Calotriton arnoldi. The sequence goes on from CAWUFW010003414.1 coordinate 208,045, forward strand.
GCCCACCCAAGCACACATCGCATTCCAAGGCCAGGTGTCAGACTGCCAGAAGGGGGTGGCCGAACATGTGCGGGTGGGGTACTACCTCATGGAAGCCGAACTAGATCACATACGTGGGTGTCTAAGTCCCATCAGGGACCACCTACACTACCCAATGGAGACCCACACTGCGACAGAGACACATGCCTTTGCACATTTCCAGTACTGAACCACAGCCAGAGCCACGGGATAATCATCCACACCCCCATGCTGGACTGGCGTACGCCGGCCCAGTTCACTCATCTTATGTATTGAGTGGGGGACAACAAAGCTACATGTGCAATGTCTCACCCGCTGCCTGCGGTGACATGGCTGTGTCCTCTGTACACGGCACAATGTAATGTTGTAGGGCCCAGGGCCCTAATGCATACATCATGAGCACACGGACACACTCAGATAGTTCGTTGAACTGGCTACGGGCACGTGCGCTCGACACCTTTATTGGCATGGTCACATGTACAGTGACGCATGTGCTGGATGTGTGTGGGGAGAGTGTAAGCCAGCCCTCATGGAGTCGTTGGTGCTGGCAACAACTCGAACAGTGATCACAATTAAAGCGGAAACAGAAAACACCAGCATAACAGAAACAACTGTGAAGCATCATGGTGGTAGGCAGAGAAAGTACAGTGTTCACCCAACATGCAAGCAGAATGGTCCATGATTTGTGGTGCACTGAGTTAGTGCACCTGAAGAGCTGAGCAGGGTATCAAGCTGATGATGGCACCCACGACAGGTGTGAGCAACTCTGATAGTCTGGCAGTAAGACACTTCTGACTCTGGCACCTGTTGTTTGGAGTTGGTCCTGGTGGTGGTGGCATGTGCATCCTGCGGTGATGCGACGTCTGGGCAGGTCAAGACTCGATTTGATGTGTGAGCCCAGGTGGATTGCAGTTGAGGCCGGAGGCAGCGGACAGTGCAGGGCCACAGACACATGGCCTTGATGACCCCCGGTCCATCGACCCAGAGGCCATCCAATATGCTATCAGACAGGGGCCATGACTTGAGCTGCACAAAGTTAGTGGCCCCGGATGCACTGCGGATGGCACAGGCACACCGCCACAGGACGGTGACTTGCGGTGCAGTGAGATAGGGCCACGTGAGGTGAGCGGGTCCTCGTTGATGTTGAAGGTGAATGTAGCGGAGGGTTGCGGGGGACAGTGGAAGGTGTCCTCCAGGGCATGATGCAGAGGGCAGAAGCCGGCCGGAAGCGGCAAATGGAGGAGTGGAATGCTACAGCCTCGTTTTTGCCACAAAGTCAGTATCACCGACATGATGATGAAGACAACCCCCAGTCCATAGACTCAGTCGCCACCAAAGTTCAACCAGAAAGTGTCCGTGGATGTCGGGGAACAGACTTAGTGGCACCGGAGCTGAAATGGGATGCAGTCTGCGATGAGGCCAGTACAATGATATCAAGTCTGCCATAAATGAATCATGACTGAATTCCCAATATGTGACCTACTCGACTGCAGTGTAGGCCAAAGGCGTAGTTATCAAGGGCCCACAGACACGTGTGGCTGGGATGCCATGCACATACTTTGTGTCACCAAATCGAAGGGAGTATAGTGATTTAAACTCTGCATTGATATGTGTACTCGGCCATTGTGTAATCAAGACTCAGTTCCAAATGTGTGACCTACTTGACCACAGTGTAGGCCTGAGGCAGCGGTCAGCAGGGGCCCACAGCCACGTGTCATTGGCCTGCGATGCACAGAGTTAGTGACACCAGAGCAGTTGTCAGCAGTGTTCGATCACCTCCGTAACGATGATCCTTTTCTCCTCCGGACTGAACCGCGTCTTCCTCTTACTCGTCTCCTTGCGTACAATGATATGAACTCCGCCATGCAGAAATCAAGACTCAGTTCCACATGTGTGACCTACTCGACGGCAGTGTAGGCCGAAGGCAGTAGTCAGCAAGAGACCACAGACAGTAGCAGTTCGAATGCTATGCACAGAGTTGGTGGCACCACATCGAAGGGAGTACAGTGATATAAACTCAGCCATGAAGTGTGTACTCTGCCATTGCATTATCAAGACTCGGTTCCAAATGTGTGACCTACTTGACAGTAGTGTAGGCCGGAGGCAGCGGTGGAGTACGTCAACGAGAAAGGAGTAAAGCGGGCCTGTGTCGCGGAGGCCGTGATGGTCTGAGGAGGCTGCCAAGGTCACGGGCTTCGGGCTTGGAACTTGCGCCGGCATGTGGTGGGCCCTCTTTGACACACGCAGGTGTCGGCAGGTGAGCAGTGAGGCCTGGCTGCGCAGGGGCGGGCATGACGGGTTCGGGGACCAGCGGCCCGGGGTGCAGCAGGCGCACAGGATCGCAGGCCACACGGCGATGGTGTCGGCCTCGTGGCGGGGTGGGAGGTGCCAACCTGGCAGACACGTTGGGCATTCTGGAAGAGAACCACGCCCAGAGCTACGTGCTTTTTATTCACACCCCTACGCTGGCCTGGCGTACGCCGGGCCAGCCCACTCCGCACACTCTTACAGGGGGACGTCACAAGCTACATTTCCGTGATCTTCCCCACTGGCTGGGCTGACATGGTTGCGTCCACTGTCCACTACACTCCAAACACCAGCAGTGCATGTAGACATGGATATGTCTGTGGTCTGCATGCTGCAGTCTGTCCAGCACATCTCCACCACACTTGGCATTGTGTACATTCTCATTCTTGGGTCACTTGCCTCCTTCGCACATGCCTGGTTCCCACCTCTCCCACCTCTCCCCACATTCTGCAATTGTGTTGCTGAGGTGCCATGCCATTGATGGCTCATGTACATGGCTACCCAAGGTTGCCACAGTCAGTTGTGCTGTCATGTCTGGTGGGTGGGCATGTTGTTTGGCATGTTGTATGTGATTTTCTGATGTGTGCAGTGCCAGAGTTGTGAATTGCATGATTGTGGAGTTGAGGTGTGTGGGGGGTTCATTTGGTACTTGCCAACGAGCAGTGCATTCCCATAGGTGCCATCATGGAAGCGCTGGTTGATGTTAGACTGTCGGAAGATGAAGGGATCATGCACACTGCCTGGGTAGTTGGCTACAACATTGGTGAAGAGTCCCCTGTGGTCCACTATTGCCTGCACGTTGATGGAATGCGTGTGCTTTCTGTTGCGGTAATTGTGTGCAGTGTCGGCAGGGGGCACAAGTAGGACATGTGTGCAGTCGATTGCCCCCAACACGTGCGGGAATCCAGCTATGGCGTATAGTCCTTGCTTGGTCTCCAGCTGTTCCTGCGCATTGTGGGGGACGTATAGGTACTGGGGTACCTAGCTGATGATGGCATCCAGGACAGGTGTGAGGAACTTGGATGGGGCTGGCTGTGAGACTCCTCCGACTCTGGCAGTTGTTGGTTGGGAGGTGCAGCACAGCCAGCAGCTTTGTCTGCGGAGGGATGTTGGTTGTCCACTGTTTTGGTACCGTCAGCCTGTGGGCAATTATGTTCAGGATGCGGAGGATGGTTGTACTTTTGAGCCTGTAGTGGGCATTGACATTGTCTGGTGTTACGTCTGTGAGGCTGGTGCATTTCCTGAAGGTCCGCTCTCTTTGTCTGCGCTGCCTCTGTGGTGGTCCGGGGGGGATGGCGGTCCTGGGGGTGGTGGCGGTGGGTGTTGTTGCCCTCTCGGGGCTCCAGGATGCATGGTGGGTGGCTCCATGGCATCTGTTGTTCTTCATGTGTGGTTCTGGGCTGGGCTCCCTTTGATGGTGCAGGTTGTCGTCCGACTTTACACCAGGTCAGAGCAGGTGTTAATTTCCTGCTGCTAACGCGCCTTATCGCCTGTTTTGTGGTCTTATCGCCGATGTGGCTGGTCGTTGCGAATGTTGAGGTGTGGTGTTGTCGCGGATTTTTGCTCGGGAACGCCCCCTCATCTCATTAGCGATAGATGCCGGGGTCATCTGTGGCGATGTTTTTGCGGATGCTTTCGCAAGTAAACTGGTGGTATCGGCTGTTAGCACCAGCTTGTGAATGGGGCGATAAATTTATCGCGACTTTGGCTGCGATAAAGTGCCGATAACTCGGTGATAGCTCCTTGAGAATATGCCCCACTGATTTTAGTTCCAACATTGATAGTTCCCATGCAATAGTCATTTACAGTCAAAAGATTAAACATTAAAAATCACCATTACTAACCATCTGGAGAAAGTTCGAGAGGTCCGGGGTCATCGTTTTTCATCAGAAAATAGTTTTTTTGGACTGTACAAAAAATGAGTCAAAACGTCAATTGGATTGTGCCTCATGTTGAATACCCACTTTTTAAAGCCTCACAGTGACCAAAAATGCCATTTTTACAGACTTTTCCTTCTACTCAGAAGCTTCTATTTTGACCAATTTAAGGCAGGAAAATGATCTAAACACACTTATTTTAGTTCCAAAAGTGATAATTCACATACAATAGTCATTTACAGTCAAAAGATTAAACATTAAAAAGTACCCATTGCTGACTATCTGGAGAAAGTTCGACAGGTCCAGGGTCATCGTTTTTCATCAGAAAATTAATTTTTGCATTGTTCAAAAAATGATTTAAAATGTCAATTGGGTCATGCCTCATGTTGAATAACTTCTTTTTAAAGCTATTTTTACAGATGTTTCCTCCTACTCAGAATCTTCTATTTTGACCGATTCGGGCAGGAAAATGACTCTAAACACACTTATTTCAGTTCCAACATTGATAATTCACATGCAATAGTCATTTACAGTCAAAAGTAACCCTGGGCGGAGTTCGCGTAGTCGCGCTACGCGAACTTCCGCGAAGTTGTAAAAAAACTCCGCGAGCTACGCGAAATTCTGCGAGCAGGCAGAGTTGCTTGTTCCGCCGATTCGCGATGCGTTTTTCCTGTTCGGGAACACGTATTGCGTGTTCGGGACGCTGTTTGCGTACTCGGGGGGAAATATCTTGCGAACTTGCCCATGCGGTCACCCATGGGCTCGGCCATCTTGTTTTTCACTTGTCCCACCCGTTCGCGATGCGTATTTCTTGTTTGCGAAACCGTTTTGCGTGTTCGCGACGGATTTTGCATGCTCTGGGGGAAATATCGTGCAAACTAGCCCATGCGGTCGCAATGGGCGCGGCCATCATGTTTTTCACTATTTTGCAATGGTTCTGGGCCTGTTTTTCCATCCTCCCTCTATCTTTTCAATCCTTTGTTTCTGTAAACTTTTTTTGATCTTTTTATTTATTATCTATCTCTCTATTTTCCTGATTCTATATTTTGAGTTTTTTTCTACTTTTTGTGTGTTTTAACTACTTTTTCACTCTTTTTCTATTACTTGCTATTTTCATTTCTTTTACTTACTTTTTAATTCCTACCTTTTCTTTTCCGCCCCCGAGTACAGAACCATGCCAAAGGCAAAGGGCAAGGGCAAGGCTCGGAGCCGCAGCCAGAGCCGCGACCGCCTTCCGCAAAAGGGTGCAGGCACCAGAATTATTTGGTGAGGCGGAGGTGGCCGCACTGTTTTTTTTGTGCAGCGCCACCTCCCCTTAACCCTGGCAGCAGGCGGCAGGCCTGGGTCCGGGTACGGGCTCCGGGAGCATCGCCAGCAGTGGGGAAGGGTGCGCCGGGCAGTGTTTCGCTGTTCTGGGGTCCGGCGCACCCCTAACCAGATTACGGCCAGGTGGTCCGATATCCTGGACCGAGAGCAGGACCTGCTGGACCTGCTAGGAGTTGAGGTCCCGGGGCTTGGTGAGTAGCTATTTAATATTACTACTTTGTGTTCTTCTGCTCTGTGTTATATATTGCGAATATAATTTTTTTCTGAATAGCAAGAATGCTGCTGCTTACATTGCAGGTAAATTACGTTTAAAAATCTTCTGTGATGGTTGTGCCACAGGAGCTCGGCGCTACTAATCTTACTTGTTTGCAACTTTGCGCTCGCTTAGCGTGATTATGTAAGAGTTTCTTTTAGAGAACTTAAGTTAGGTAATGCTAGAGAGACTCTAGTCCTTCCTTTGTCCTCCTGTCACTAAGAGATAGTGGTGGATTGATAGGTTTAGTTACTTATTAGTATGAGTTGGTAATTTTTAGCGGTCTGCGTGATGCATCCTCTGTTACATCACGTGCTGCTGAGTGCTGCTTACCCCAGTCCTTAGTAGAACCTTTTGTAGTGTGTTTAGTGAGTGGTAATAGGCTTAGCACTAGAAGAACATTAGCAGCAACCAACCAACAATTTGGTGTATGCAAAAATGTATGCATGTGTCCTCCATCTATGCATTTTTGAGGACTAAAATAAATGGAAATGCAGACTTAGTGAACAATTGACCCGTCTGGAATAGGTGGGCTAGGTCAGGTGGTACTTAGGCTTAGTTAGTATTCTGGAATCAGAATGGAACACTGTATTATTGTTGATAAATAATAACTAGACGGTCCGCGAATCCCCCGATACTACTAGTCGACCAGATTAGATAGGTCAATTTTATTGCAATTGTTGTTTCCATAAATGTTTTTTTGACCGTTTTAAAAAATATTTTATTTGTTTCACACCAATCATCAATGTTTGTCTCTTTCGTTCTTATATCTTTCATGATCAGCATCCAAGGGCAAGAAGAAGACGGGGTCAGAGTCGGCTGGACCAGAAGGAGAACACCAGGGACTGGACCAGTACCGCTCCTCTACCGAGGGCTCTGCTGCTGGCCCCAGTAAGTCTTCCTGTTGTTAATATTAATAATTATATTTCCCTAACTTTTACTGCATCTTATTTTTTCCGAACTATTGTTTCCATTTCCTAATGCTATTTTTTACCAATTCTTCTACGATCTAGACTATCTGTTTCTAAGTTCTTGTTATCCCTGCCACTAACTGCCTTAGCTATGACTCTCTGTACTACTACTATTAGTCTGTCTGTAGCTAATCTTGCCCAGTTGGCCACACTTTATTTAAAAGGTTTTATTAAGACTCAGATTCACCAATAGCTCTAGCCACTGAGTCCAGTCCTTTGGGTTGGCCTCTTCTAGTCTTCTTAATCTAGAGAGGCTTTTCGACAATTCCCACCAACAAAATGCCCAACCAGATATTTTACTATTTTTGATAGGATAGGACATACTACTACTAGTCTACTCTACTCTAGTACCTGATTTGTACTAGTGATGTATGTTGTATATGTATGTTTTAACTTTTTTCAATCTTGCTAGTGAAAAAGAATAAAATAGGGGAGGTGTATATGGCATCTAAAAAATGTGTAATATTTTTTCTAGGCGTACCAACCACCAGTGCCGGGGCCAGCGGCGAAGGCGACGCAGGCGCAGCCAGTATGGAGGGAGCAGGAGATGCGGCAGCTGCAGGGGGTGAGCCAGCAGCAGTGGCGGCGGTGGTAAGTTATATTCCTTACTTATTGACATTACATTCGCTGCAAGACACTGTACTGTTGAGCGAGACTAAGTTGTTGTGAACAACGGTTGAAGAAGACACCCTTTACTTAGCATTAGCAATAGCATTAGCGGCGGGAGTTGAGTAACTAATGGCCTCTTCTATCTGACTTCAACTCAGCTGTGAAAGTTTTATGGAGAAGACTAAGAGTCAGATCAGATGACATTGATGGAGGGGTTGAACGAAATGAGAAAGAAGGGTGGAAGGAGGAAGGATGGGCGAGATGTCATATTTATGATTATGACTGGCAGAGAAGGATACGCGTGATGCATGCATAGGTGGTTGATAGGATTCAGATGCATGGGTGGTTGAAGGATGGGTGGAAGGTGAAAGAAAAGATGCCTGCCTGGGTGGGCGAAACTGTATGGGTGGATAGAAAGAATCCTCCGGGGTGTTTCATGGGTCAAACTCAAAGCCAAGGCAAGCATGGAAGGAAGGATGCATGGGTGGTGGTTTAAAAAAAAGAATAAATGTTTGTTGTTGGTGAAACAAACTAAGGTTTGTTGAGAGATTAAGAAGAATGATAGGCATGTTTACTTTGAATGGATGGATGCCTGGATGGTATTCATCATAGATAGCATAGGTGGAGACTGTGACTGGATGAAGAGTCTTACTTTGCAGAGAATGTAAAAGAAACCGCACCAGAGTAGCAAAGCCAAGGAGAATAGAAGTTGTATTTTCAGAATACACCCTTGACTCACAGTAGTTTGCAAGCACAGCATATATATTGTGTATTTATGTCGTTATCAAGCGCCTCCCTCTGACTCCGAGGCCCACACCCTACCTATGTTAATTTATTTTCTACTGTGTCAGCCTGCCATGGGTGGCCTAGCTATCGGCTGCATGGTTACACAATCAATCAAAACAAAGTACCTCATGTCATCCCATATATAAGCAATGATCATTTGGATCAGATATCATCTGCCTTTTTGTAGTAGTCAGGGCAGGGTGAAAGTGAAATTGAGCAGTTGCCCTTGATGATCATGTAACAGAGATTGGCCAGTGCCACCCGTAATAGAAAAATATGATGACTGTGTAGTCAGCTTCCCCACCTGCAGACAGTAGTAAATAAAACTAACGTGAGTCTGCGTCATGAGTATGTTTGTCTTGGGCGCAAGCTGACTGAGCTGGCAGGCCGGCTACAACAAGGTTACGTAATTTCGCTAAACAAGAGAGAAGAAGAAGACTGCTGTACTGTGTACTCGAGTCCATAGTCCTAGAATAATGCCTGAAAGTCCCACAAATGTTAGAGGCAGAGGAAGTGGGAGGATCGATACATACGACAAATGTTATGTACTGGGCTTGCTAGTGCTACTGTGCCACTCTGTGTCGAATTAATTTGTCTTACTGTTTTGCTAAGAGTATATTGTTAGTTTGTTACAATACACTTTTTTCTCCTTGATATAGTTACTCCTTCCCAACCCAAATCCAAACCGGACAGGAAGGAGTTGGCAGCCATGGCCCGGCGCCAGAAGCTTGAGGCCATTCAAAAAGAGTATCGGCGGCTGGTGGTTCTGGCGGAGGAGGAGGCGGCAGCAGCTGCAGCCTCCTCTAATGCCCCGGGCCCCAGCCAGGCCCCCCTGGCCATCGAGTGGTATGGCGCTCGGGTCTGGCAGCCGCCCACCACCGCACTTCATCCAGCACTGCTGCCCCCCTGTGGATGCAATTGCAGGAAATTCCAGCGCCGCATGCTCCTCCAAAATGCCTGCCTAGAGGAGCGGATAAAGGTCCTGGAGAAGCAACTAGCCCGCCGATAGAGACCCTGTTGGATTGCCCCTTTATTCCTTTTTTGGTGGGTGGGAAGTGGGCGTTGGGGTTTATGGACAATTGGTTGGACTTTTTCGTTTTGGACATTGGTTGGGGTTAGGGAGAGGGGTGGGGCAGGTGCTGTTGTGGGATTTTTACATAGTTTATTTTTGTTAGGGGATTAAATCATATTTATACTTTACATACGATGTTAATGTTTTGTGGGGGTTACTGTTTTACGTCACACTGTTTCCTTGATGCTACAGGGCCACAGTCAGTGTTTGATTTAAATAATCTGCCGATTTTGTAAGACACAAACAGATAGATGCGGTACCCCTCACTGAGTGACTTGTCCTACTAGTACTGTCAGTCTCTCCTCCTAGTCTATGCATTCTGCAACTGGACTCAAGGGGTGTGTGAATTAATTTCCATTATTAATTATGCCTCCCCCAAACTTCTTCTCTTACCTGTGATTGATGTTTAACTTAGGTACAGTGATATCTGCATGGTGTTGATGGTATGGGTTCCCAACATGCCATGGTTGTGGTGGTAGTACTAGTAGACACTGGCAGTAGCATTTGCAAAAAAAGAAAATGAGACAGTCAGTCACCTGAGAGAGACTCTGGGAGGAGTAGTAGAACGAAGTACAGTACAGTACACAAGAAGACTGCCAAACAATAATAATAATGCTGATTAGCAATGCTAAAGTAAAATAAAACATAATGGTGGTGGGGATATCCTAGTACAACAAGTTACAAACTGTAGTTGTGTTGATTCACTCGACACAAGCGTAACATTTCGAGCTGTGTAGGAGGATGACAAATCCAATCGATGCCGTCAATTAATGATGATGGATTAGGTTCCTTTGGAAAAAAATTGACTTGCAAATATATTGAGCATGGGTGGGCAAGCAGAAGAAGATCCTCGCCCTGCTTTGAAATTGAATTAGTGTTGCTTTCACCACATCCGCCCCAGCAAGCGTGTGATCAATTATTGGTGTACATTTAATTTAGTCACACCTCAATATAAATCACACAGCCTGGGGGAAGAGGGTTAGGGTTTGATGAATGGTTGGGAAGGGGGGTTTGGGGAAAGGTTTGACAAAGAAAAACACTACGCATGGACAAACAACAAAACACAATCTTGGCAGAATACCATCATATCCATAAATCTGTTAAGGAAAAAAAAGGAAATGCATGCATGATGATGATGAGTGATGACTTGATGGTTAATGATAAGTAGTACTTACTAACTAGACTAGTAGACAGTACAGGGCAGCAGTATATTATTAATTATTATACAATTTGCCTTGCCCGTCTGTCCTCAGAGAGACCCAAATTACATACATTTTTACTTCTTGTACCGGGGTTACTTTTTAAAGCAAGCAAAGAAAATTAAAAAATAGCTGTAGGGATCAATTATAAGCAGAGAGCAAACAACAACAACACACAGTATTAATGATTGAAGAGAAAAAATGAATCAAATTATTTAAAAGATGATGAATGTTGATACTAAAGTGTTACTGTATGTTATCCTGGTCAAATTGGGGAGTTGCATCTCGGCATTCTTCTTGGTCCTCCTGTCCATGCTGCGTCCGTCAATCTTGGGTGCCACTGCCTGCCTAGTGGATGTGGATTCGTAGGTGAGTCTGAGTTGTTTTTCCCAGTATAGCACAGGGTAAAGGCCGGCCTGTAAGTGTAGATGGAAAAACAAAAGGGATATTTAAAAATCAAGTAGAAAAAAAAAAAAAAATTACGGAGGAGTGCAAACACTTTCAGAGCGGCATGGCTAAATCATGTCTACTCTGTTGTCTGTTTCCAGTATAAACCTACAACAGCAACAGGACAGAACAGGCCCACAGCGCCCACCCAACCTCCACTTAGCTTAGATTTTGACTGAACCAGACAGAGCACACATGTCACATATATACAGCAACATAGCATTTTCCAAAGTAGGTAACTAAATCAATGGCATGCACAGCTGTCAGTCATACCACCACTACTACACTCGTGACTCGACTCCACCACTACACAGACATGTAGGTCTGCTGAGGTTGTTGTTGACTTGTTTACCTTTTATGCCACTCATGAAACGCCCTTAGTTATTCCATCAATCATCTCCGATCCTACTGAGTGACTGCGAAGATATTATGTCACTGTGGTCATCATCATGGTGTTGTCCAACTCAGTGTGCAGTGTACAGAGTGAGTCCACATTCCATATTCAAAATGCAATGGATCGGCCTGCAGTAGAAGTACAATTTTGTTATTAAACAACAAGAAGGGAAACATTGACTTGAGTTACTTTTAGTGTGTAGATTAAATAATAGTACACAATGAATTCACTTCATGCACAACAAACAACAACAACACAAACACCAATCACTCACTCAGCGTCCAATGCATGCCATCATTCATTACCTGTTCCTTCTCATCTTAAGTTAAGGGTCAGTCTCTCTCGGCTCGGAAAGGAGGATAGCTATAGTAGTCATCATGTTCCACTTCTTTTGGAGGGACTCAACGAGGCAACATTTTCTTGTACTATTATTCTACATCCAATCATCATCTGGCTTGAGGGAAATGGATTTAGGGCGAGTCAGGAGGATGGAGGAGCAGGACTCGGAGGAGTGGACTTCAGTTAAATGCAGACAGCTGCAACTCCAAAATGGCAATAAAAAGACTAGAAGACGGTGGTGATGGATTTGTTGTGATTTGAAGTTTCGAACCAGAAAGACAGACACACACAAATAAAAGTAAATAAGGAAGGAAGAAAGTAAGAAGTTCAAGCCTAGTTGTCAGGAAAGTATAGCTCGTCCTCAAACTCTGGGGGTTCAACCAGAAGTAGGTAATCATCTAACACACTACTTCCGTCACCTAAGTCGCTGTCCTCATCTTCCTGCGTTGATTCATGTATTGTGTAATTCGGTGGTATAAAGTGCTGATTCATTTTGATCATGGTTAACCTCTCCATGTTTTTGGGTGAGAGACTTGTCCTTTTCACTGTTACAATGGCACCAGCAGCACTGAAAACACATTCAGAAGAGACACTTGCACAGGGCAAGCCAGATAGTTTATCGCCAGGCTGCTGAGCACTGGCCATTGGCCCCTTTTCCCATACCAATACTGCAATGGGTTTTGATCAATGTAGACCTCTGTTGGGTCATCCAGATAGGCCTGGACCATCCGCTCAATGTTCAGGGGTGCTCCACTTTGCTTGGCCTCTTTTGTCTTTGCATAAGCACTGGACCTAGCAAGCCCTTGCTGTAAATACCAATCCTGTGCCGATTTTACTGGGGCTGATGATCCGGTTCTTGCTGTTGTGGATAGTGTTGGTGACCACTCCGAGCCAAACGCACTGCCCTCAGGCTCTGAAGTTGAACTTGACACCGGATGCCCTGCTGCAGTACTTGTTGTGGGTTTGAGTAGCGGGCCTTTAATTAACAGCCGTTCATTTTCCAAGTCACTGGCTGCCTCAGCTATCCAAGTTTTGTACTGGGCAACATGCACTTCTGAAAAAGGAATTAATGTCTTACTGTTCAGTGCCGATTTGTACCGTGGATCCAGAATTGTGGCACAAATGCAATGTTCTTGGGACAAAATCTTAGTTTGCACCCTTGCATTTTCAGCCAAGCGACGGGATAAGCTCTCCACCAACTCATATGCTTCATTTTTTCCTCCACACCTGTGTACGCTTGAGACACCTCCTTCAGCTGTTGCTCTAGCATGTGCAACAATGGGATAGCTTGGCCCATAGTACAGTACTCCTTGCTGACTTCACATGTGAAGAGCTCGAAAGGAAGAAGCATCTCTGTCAGGCATTTAACTAGGCCCCATTGGTCCATCTGTAGGGTCATACCTTTCACAGTCGTATCCCTTATTCTTTGCATGACATACTCATTGATTGGTCTGTACTGATACAACAGACGATCAAGCATGTAATAAGTTGAGTTCCAACATGTTGGCACCTCCTGGATGAGTGCTTTGACTGGCATTCTATGCTCACGTTGAATGATCCTCAGCTGCTTCCGGGCTTTAAAAGAATGGCTGAAATGTGTGCATATTCTTCTGCAGGTGGTCAGTAAGTTGCTGACTCGGGCTTCTTTTTCAGAAAGTCTTGAAAAATGATGTTAATGCAGTGCGCCAAACACAGGACCCTGAAATAGGCACCATCCTCCATGGCCTTAACTATATTACTGCCATTATCCGTGGCAACAAAACCAATGTTAAGCCCTCTTGGGCGCAGCCATTCAAAGACCTTGCTGTTAAACTCTTCCAAAATGTTTGCAGCAGTATGAGATTTCTCCATGGCGAACATGGCTACAGTTGCATGTTTCCGAGTAGCATTAAAAATCTCAGCAGTGTCAACAGCACCTGCTTCAGATATCTTTTCTCTAACCCCTACAAAAGAGATCCAGTGTGCAGTGATGCACATGTAATCAGTGGCTTGGCAACTGGTCCATATGTCTGTTGTCAGGTGGATATTGTGAACAGCACTCTCCTGAAAAGCTTGTCCAAGCAATTCCAGCACATCATGATGTAGTGCTGGAACAGCAACTCTGGCGAAATAGGACCAGCTGGGAACCTTCTATTTTGGGCAGATGGCTGTCACAAATTCAAGAAAACCCACCCCTTCCACAAAAGAAAAAGGGAGAAGGTCCAGCGCTAACATTTTAGCCAGCTTCGCATTGTACAAACGTGCCATTGGGTGGTTGTGTTCGTACTGCCCCTCTGACCTAAGCATGCTGACAATGGTAGGCTGGATTATTTTCCTTTGTGGTGCAGCTGATGCAGGTGACTTCTTGAACCCAGTTAGGCTCAGCGACGCACTTTTTTCATTGCAGTACTCTGTTGGCTTGGTGTCTCACTCTCAGCCTGACTCTTAACTACGGTGCCACTGAGATGTTGCTGAGGATGTGGGTAGTACCACTACACTGCTGGGGACAGGGCTACTTTGTGTACCAGAGAAAATGTCTCCCTCCTGTTCACCTTCTACCGCGATCATATCTTCTTCATCAACACCAACAGCAATGGGTGCAGTTTTACTTAGGCCTTTATGGTGTTCCTCCCACTGTAAGTAAAAAAAAAAAATGTAAGTCCGTTTTTATATAGCATAGCTACTCACCCATACGCGTCTCAAGGCGCTGGGGGCCGGAGTGGAAATTAAGTGAGCTATTGCCCAGAGTCACATGGTGCTGAGCTGAGCTGCCGCCGGAGCCGGGGATCGAACAGTGAACCCTGTGCTCCGAAGTCAGCTGCCCTGGCCGCTGCACCACACCTCTCCCACTGGATCAAGTGGTGTTTTTTCAGATGGGTTGTTTGGCCTCCGGTACCATAGTTTGTACCAGGCTTACCCCGACTAACACTATGTCGACAAATTGAGCATATAGCAACGTTCTCCTCCTTACTGCTAACCGAAAAGAAGTTCCAAACTGGGCAGGTGTACTTTCTTGCACTGCTGGAGGTGCCACTTGCAATGCCGGATGAACTGGAGGGTGTGCCTGGAATTTGACTCTGTGCAGTACCACTACTACCTACTGAGGTGGTGGTTGTGCTGGATGTAGGTCCCTGAAGGGCCTTTGCAAATGCAAATATGGAAGCTGGAGGTGGTGTTGGTGTTACCTGTCTTTGTGGTATCCGTGCCACATCCCTCAGAGCAATTTGGGATAGGGTAATAATGTTGGTCTCCATCTCCACTGGGCCGGGAGTGATGTTCATGATGACTGGCTCGTCATCATCATCCCCTCTTCTACATCTACCTCCATAACTCTAAGGCTTTCTGGAACCTTCCTTTTCCCTAGCCTTGTCTTGTGGCGTGCCTCACTATCAGACTGAGCTGGTATCTTCCAAGTGGTATCTAGATCATCAGAAGGGGTGCTTGAAGAAGAAGTTGATGGACTAACCCTCCTTTTCCTTGCTGGGGATCTGGAAGACAATGGATCTTCTGAAAGAGTGGCTTGCTCTTCTTCGTCTGCAGGAAGCTCGATTTCCTGAACTGCCCCTACTTCGGGAGGAACAACTACTATTGTGGGCTGTTGTTGCGGCTGTTGTTGCGGCTGTTGTTGCAGCTGTTGTTGCCCACTTATCTGCTGAGTTTCTGCCTGCGTTGATTGGGTACTACTTTGCGATAATGACATTTCAACATCACTGCTCGTTGGCGTTTGCGCAAGTAGACTGGCTACCTCTGCTACACTCATGGGCTTGGGCCTAGGTTGGTGGGGTGGGCCCGCTGATGCGGAGGTGCTGCTCCCAGCTTGGTCCCCGGACACCGCTGATGCCGGCGTAATTTTTGGTTTCCCAAAAAACATATTGGACAGCACACCAGTCTTGGTAAGTGGCAGTGCCACTTCCTTCTTCTGTTCCTTCTTCTCACTGGCAACTTTCTTGGTACTGGAGGACCTGGTACCTTTCTTTGGGGCCATCTTCTTCCTTCCGATGTCAGCAGGATGCAGGTGCACAAGTTGCAGAGATGTCTGTGGTCACACGTGGACGTGACATGGTGCGCAGCAGGACTTCTGTCTGGCAGTACAACGGGTGATGATGACACCTCCTCCTCTGTGTTTTTGTGCACCTTAAAGCAAAGAAGCCAGGAGAAGAACATCAGTGAAATGTTGCATTTGTTGCTGTGGTTCAATTACTACTAGTACAAACAAACAAATATAATATATAACTTAGTGTGTGGTGGTCACACGTGTTAGTGTTATATTATTACATTTTATTAACTCAGTTTAAGTTATAAAAAAAACATGACAGTGTAGCCATTTGTGAGACTTTGACAACAAGGGCTTTCATGGTATACTGTGTACACTCAGGAAGGATAGGAAAGAAGAAGAACAAAAAAAAAATACAAATGTAATGGAAGTGGAACCTGTTTGGCATTAATTTGCTCATCACGTCATTCAGGGAGCTGCAGCTGGCAAAGGCGATGGAAGCAGTAAACCAAGAGGAACAAAGGAAATGCATGCAGGCCTATATGGCAAAAACAGCACACTACTAAACTACCACCACAAAATGGCCACCAGCCACATGGTCACTCACAGTCACAACAAGCAGGAGGCCTGGAAAACAATGAACTCAAGCAGGCCTATATGGCCAGACAAAGGAGGCATGCTAAACAACACAGCTTTAATGCAAAAACAAAACTCCACAGGGCTAAACAAAGAGTGCAAGTTACACAACAACCACACCACACACACACATCCAAGAAAGGCATTTATTTAACACACACCAAAAAAGTGAAATAACCCAAACAATACACATTTTGCAATTCAATCCAATGCCATCCATGCCCTAAATGATGTTTAAATTCAACAGACACCACAGAAACAGTTGTTTCATTTCATGCACCCATGACTAGCTCTGGGCCTACTGGATGAAAGGCCTATTGGCAGACTAGGCCACAAGCTTGCAGGCCTATGGCAAAAGCACACTGCCTTGCTTCAAAATGGCCACCAGCCACATGACCAGGCCCACAACAACAAGAAATGGAAGACAGACGATGCAGGCCTATGCCAAAAGCACACTGCCTGTCTTCAAAATGGCCGCCAGCCACATGGCCAGGCCCACAACAACAAGAACGGGAAGACAAACAATGCAGGCCTATAGCAAAAGCACACTGCCTGGCTTCAAAATGTCTGCCAGCCACATGGCCAGGCACACAACAACAAGAAGCCTAGGCCAAAAGGAACAAAGGAAAGACATGCAGGTCTATATGGCAAAAGCAGCACACTACTACACTACCACTACAAAATGGCCACCAGCCACATGGTCACTCACAGTCACAACAAGCAGGAGGCCTGGAAAACAATGAACTCAAGCAGGCCTATATGGCCAGACAAAGGAGGCATGCTAAACAACACAGCTTTAATGCAAAAACGAAAATCCACAGGATTAAACAAGATGTGCAAGTTACACAACAACCACACCACACACACACATCCAACAAAGGCATTTATTTAACACACCGAAAAGGTGAAATATCCCAAAAAATACACATTTTGCAATTCAATCCAATGCCATCCATGCCCTAAATGATGTTTAAATTCAACAGACACCACAGAAACAGCTGTTTCATTTCATGCACCCATGACTAGCTCTGGGCCTACTGGATGAAAGGCCTATTGGCAGACTAGGCCACAAGCTAGCAGGCCTATGGGAAAAGCACACTGTCTGGCTTCAATATGGCTGCCAGCCACATGGCCAGGCCCACAACAACAAGAAAAGGAAGACAGACAATGCAGGCCTATGGCAAAAGCACACTGCCTGGCTTCAAAATGGCCACCAGCCACATGGCCAGGCCCACAACAACAAGAAGCCTAGGCCAAAATGAACAAAGGAAAGACATGCAGGCCTATATGGCAAAAGCAGCACACTACTACACTACCACCACAAAATGGCCACCAGCCACATGGTCACTCACAGTCACAACAAGCAGGAGGCCTGGAAAACAATGAACTCAAGCAGGCCTATATGGCCAGACAAAGGAGGCATGCTAAACAACACAGCTTTAATGCAAAAATGAAAATCCACAGGGCTAAACAAGGTGTGCAAGTTACACAACAACTACACCACACACACACACACAACAAAGGCATTTATTTAACACACCAAAAAGTGAAATATCCCAAAAATACACATTTTGCAATTCAATCCAATGCCAACCATGCCCTAAATGATGTTTAAATTCAACAGACACCACAGAAACAGCTGTTTCATTTCATGCACCCATGACTAGCTCTGGGCCTACTGGATGAAAGGCCTATTGGCAGACTAGGCCACAGGCTTGCAGGCCTATGGCAAAAGCACACTGCCTGGCTTCAAAATGGCCACCAGCCACATGGCCAGGCCCACCACAACAAGAAAGGGAAGACAGACAATGCAGGCCTATGGCAAAAGCAGCCTGCCTGGCTTCAAAATGGCCGCCAGCCACATGGCCAGGCCCACAACAACAAGAAGCCTAGGCCAAAAGGAACAAAGGAAACACATGCAGGCCTATATGGCAAAAGCAGAACACTTCTAAACTACCACCACAAAATGGCCACCAGCCACATGGTCACTCACAATCACAACAAGCAGGAGGCCTGGAAAACAATGAACTGAAACAGGCCTCTAATGGCCAGGCAAAGGAGGCATGCTAAACAACACAGCTTTAATGGAATAAAATGCAAAAACGAAAATCCACAGGGCTAAACAAGGTGTGCAAGTTACACAACAACCACACCACACACACACACACAACAAAGGCATTTATTTAACACAAACCAAAAAAGTGAAATACCCCAAAAAATTTTGCAATTCAATCCAATGCCATCCATGCCCTAAATGATGTTTAAATTCAACAGACACCACAGAAACAGTTGTTTCATGCACCCATGACTAGTTCTGGGCCTACTGGCTACCCACAATAAAAAAAAAAAAAATGAAGAAAAGTACAAAAATTTTAGTTGCAGCAACCGCAATGCCCCAATCAAACAAACAACACCAACTTACTTGTAAAATCTCAAATCCAAAAGTCCTCAAATCCAAAAGTCCTCAAATCCAATGATATATGATGCAGCAGACACAAAGGGTGAACCTTCCAGCTCCAAATCCAAATGAAAATGAACAGGACATGGACAAAGCACTGGGAGGAGCCTGCTGGACAGGAACAGGAAGTTGGAGACTCTGGGGCACTTCCTTCCTCCCAAAAAAAAAAGTAAATAAAGAAAAAGGACTCCTTGCACAAAAAAGTACTGCCAAATGTCAATCTGATGAGTTTTTTTCATCCAAATCATCATTTTCAAGACGGTTTTATGCTGCTCGAGAGATATTCTTCTCCAGATTGCAAATTTTGCGTGTTCGGCATCAAGAGCTTCTCCGAAATTCCGCCGGATGTCTGATGGCGCGTCCGAATGACGTGTTCGCGATTGCACACTCTTACGGGATCGCGCGACCGGCTACCAAAATCTCGTGGCGCACGCGAACGGATATGAAAACTTGTCGGCGAACGCAGGGATCCCGGTAAGTCGCTACCGCGTGCGCGAAAACGCATTTTGAAAGCGCGAACAAGGGAAAAACTCCGCTCCGCCACGATCGCGGAGTTTTAGGTATCTTCGCGTTCTACGCGTAATGGAGCGGATTTTACCGCCCAGGCTTAGTCAAAAGGTAAACATTAAATAATCACCATTAGTGACCATCTGGAGAAAGTTCAACAGGTCCTGGGTCATTATTTTTCATCAGAAAATTGTTTTTTGGACTGTACAAGAAATGATTCAAAATGTCTATTGGATCGTGCCTCATGTTGAATAACCACTTTTAAAGCCTCACAGTGACCAAAATTGCCATTTTTACAGACATTTCCTCCTACCCAGAAGCTTCTATTTTGACCGATTTCGGGCAGGAAAAGGACTCTAAGCACACTTATTTTAGTTCCAACATTGATAATTCCCATGCAATAGTCATTTACAGTCAAAAGATGAAACATTAAAAATCACCATTACTGACCATCTGGAGAAAGTTGGACAGGTCTGGGGTCATCGTTTTTCATCAGAAAATTTATTTTTTGTCTGTACAAAAAAATATTCAATATGTCAATTGGATAATGCCTCATGTTGAATAACCACTTTTTAGGGCCTCACAGTAACCAAAACTGCCATTTTTACTGACTTTTCCTCCTACTCATATGCTTCTATTTTAATCAATTTCCGGCAAGAAAATGACTCTAAACACACTTATTTTAGTTCCAAAAGTAAAAATTCACATGCAATAGTCATTTACAGTCAAAAGTTTAAACATTAAAATGTCACCATTACTGACCATCTGGAGAAAGTTTGACAGGTCTGGGGTCATCGTTTTTCATCAGAAAATTAATTGTTTGGACTGTACAAAAAATGATTCAAAATGTCAATTGGCTCATGCTTCATGTTGAATAACCACTTTTTAAAGCCTCACAGTGACCTAAATTGCTATTTTTAGAGACTTTTCCTCCTACTCAGAAGTTTCTATTTTGACTGATTTCGGGCAGGAAAATGACTCTAAACACACTTGTTTTAGTTCCAAAAGTGATGATTCACATGCAATAGTCATTTACAGTCAAAAGTTTAAATATTAAAATGTCACCATTACTGACCATCTGGAGTAAGTTCGATAGGTTTGGGGTCATCGTTTTTCCTAAGAAAATTTCTTTTGGACTGTAGAAAAAAAAAATCAAAATGTCAATTGGATCGTGCCTCATGTTAAATAACCACTTTTTAATGCTTCACAGTGACCAAAATTGCAATTTTTACTAACTTTTCCTCCTACTCAGAAGCCTGTATTTGGACCAATATCGCGCAGGAAAATGACTCTAAACACACTTATTTTTGATCCAAAAGTGAAAATTCACATGCAATATTCATTTGCATTCAAAAGATTAAACAATAAAAAATCACCGTTAGTAACCATCGGGAGCAAGTTGGACTATACAAAAAATTATTCAAAATGTCAATTGGATCGTGCCTCATGTTGCATAACCACTTTTAAAAGCCTTACAGTGAGCAAAATTGCAATTTTTACTGACTTTTCCTCCTACTCATAAACTTCTATTTTAACCAATTTCGGGCACGAAAATGACTCTAAACACACTTATTTTAGTTCCAAAAGTGAAAATTCACATGCAATAGTCATTTACAGTCAAAAGTTTAAACATTAAATTGTCACCATTACTGACCATCTGGAGAAATTTCGACAGGTCCAGGGTCATCGTTTTTCATCAGAAATTAGATTTATTGGACTGTACAAAAAATGATTCAAAATGTCAATTGGATCGTGCCTCATGTTGAATAACCACTTTTTAAAGCCTCACAGTGACCAAAATTGCTATTTTTACAGACTTTTCCTCCTACTCAGAAGCTTCTATTTTGACTGATTTCGGGCAGGAAAATGACTCTAAACACACTTATTTCAGATCCAAAAGTGATAATTCACATGCAATAGTCATTTGCAGTCAAAAGATTAAACAATAAAAAATCACTGTTACTAACCATCGGGAGCAACTTGGACTGGAAAAAAATTATTCAAACTGTCAATTGGATCATGCCTCATGTTGAATAACCACTTTTTAAAGCCTCACAGTGACCAAAATTGCCATTTTTACTGACTTTTCCTCCTACTCATAAGCTTCTATTTTAACCAATTTCTGGCAGGAAAATGACTCTAAACACACTTATTTTAGTTACAAAAGTGAAAATTCACATGCAATAGTCATTTACAGTCAAAAGTTTAAACATTAATAAAATCACCATTACTGACCATATGGAGAAAGTTCGACAGGTCCGGGGTCATCGGGTTTCATCAGAACTTTTTTTTGGGAATGTGCAAAAAATGATTCAAAATGTCAATTGGATCATGCCTCGTTTTGAATAACCTCTTTTCAAAGACTCACGGTGACCAAAATTGCTATTTTTACAGATGTTTCCTCCTACTCAGAAACTTCTATTTTGACTGAATTCAGGCAGGAAAATGACTCTAAACACACTTATTTTACTTTCAACATTGATAATTCAATTGCAATAGTCATTTACAGTCAAAAGATTAAACATAAAAAATCACCATTACTGACCATCTGGAGAAAGTTCGACAGGTCCAGGGTCATCGTTTTTCATCAGAAAATTGATTTTTTTTTACTGTACAAAAACTGATTCAAAATGTCAATTGGATTGTGCCTCGTGTTGAATAACCTCTTTTTACAGCCTCACAGTGACCAAAATTGCAATTTTTACTCAGAAGCATCTATTTTGACCTATTTTGGGCAGGAAAATGACTCTAAACACACTTATTTTAGTTCCAAAAGTGATAATTCACATGCAATAGTCATTTGCAGTCAAAAGATTAAATAATAACGTTACTAACCATCGGGAGAAAGTTCGACAGGTCAGGGGTCATCGTTTTTATCAGAAAATTGTTTTTTTGGACTGTACAAAAAATTATTCAAAATGTCAATTGTATCCTGCCTCATGTTCAATAACCACTTTTAAAGCCTCACAGTGAGCAAAATTGCAATTTTTACTGACTTTTCCACCTACTCATAAGCTTCTATTTTAACCAATTTCGGGCACGAAAATTACTCTAAACACACTTATTTTAGTTCCAAAAGTGAAAATTCACATGCAATAGTCATTTACAGTCAAAAGTTTAAACATTAATAAAATCACCATTACTGACCATATGGAGAAAGTTCGACATGTCCGGGGTCATCGGTTTTCATAAGAAAATTTATTTTTGGAATGTACAAAAAATGATTCAAAATGTCAATTGGATCATGCCTCTTGCTGAATAACCTCTTTTCAAAGCCTCACAGTGACCAAAATTGCTATTTTTACAGATGTTTCCTCCGACTCAGAAACTTCTATTTTGACTGAATTCAGGCAGGAAAATGACTCTAAACACACTTATTTTAGTTCAAAAAGTGATAATTCACATGCAATAGTCATTTGCAGTCAAAAGATTAAACAATAAAAATCACCGTTAGTAACCATCAGGAGAAAGTTCGACAGGTCTGGGGTCATCATTTTTAATCAGAAAAATTGTTTTTCGGACTGTACAAAAAATTATTCAAAATGTCAATTGGATTGTGCCTCATCTTGTATAACCACATTTTAAAGCCTCACAGTGAGGAAAATTGCAATTTTTACTGACTTTTCCTCCTACTCATAAGCTTCTATTTTAACCAATTTCGGGCACGAAAATGACTCTAAACACACTTATTTTAGTTCCAAAAGTGAACATTCACATGCAGTAGTCATTTACACTCAAAAGATTAAACATTAAAAAGTCACCATTGCTGACTATCTGGAGAAATTTCGACAGGTCTGGGGTCATTGTTTTTCGTCACAAAATTTATTTTTTGGACTGTACAAAAAATGATTCAAAATGTCAATTGGATCATGCCTCACGTTGAATAACTTCTTTTTAAAGCCTCACAGTGACCAAAATTGCTATTTTTACAAATGTTTCCTCCTACTCACAAGATTCTATTTTAGCTGAATTCGGGCAGGAAAATTACTCTAAACACACTGATTTTAGTTCAAAAAGTGATAATTCACATCCAAGAGTCATTTACTGTAAAAAGATTACACATTAAAAAACATCACCATTTTGACCGATTTCAGGCAGGAAAATGACTCTAAACACACTGATTTTAGTTCCAACAATGATAATTCCAATGCAATAGTCATTTACAGTCAAAAAACTTAAACATTAAAAAATCACCATTACTGACCATCTGGAGAAAGTTTGACAAGTCCGGGGACATAGGTTTTTCTCAGAAAATTTATTTTATGGGCTGTACAAAAAATTATTCAAAATGTCAATTGGATAATGCCTCGTGTTGAATAACCTCTTTTCAAAGCCTCACAGTGACCAAAATTGCAATTTTACTGACTTTTCCTCCTACTCAGAAGCTTCTATTTCGACCGATTTCAGGCAGGAAAATGATTCTGAAGACACTGATTTTAGTTCATAAAGTGATAATTCTCATGCAATAGTCATTTACAGTCAAAAAATTAAACATTAAAAAATCACCATTACTGACCATCTGGAGAAAGTTTGACAAGTCCGGGGACACTGGTTTTCATCAGAAAATTTATTTTATGGGCTGTACAAAAATTATTCAAAAAGTCAATTGGATCGTGCCTCATGTTGAATAACCACTTTTTAAAACCTAACAGTGACCAAAATTGCGATTTTTACAGACATTTCCTCCTACTAAGAAGCTTCAGTTTTGACCGATTATGGGCAGAATAATGACTCTAAACACACTTATTTTAGTTCCAAAAGTGATAATTCCCATGCAATGGTCATTTACAGTCAAAAGATTAAACATTAGAAAAATCACCATTACTGACCATCTGGAGAAAGTTAGACAGGTTAGACATTGTTTTTCATCAGAAAATGTATTTTTTGGACTGTTCAAAAAATGACTCAAAATGTCAATTGGATCATGCCTCATGTTGAATAACTTCTTTTTAAAGCCTCACAGTGACCAAAATTGCTACTTTTTACACACGTTTCCTCCTACTCAGAAGCTTCTATTTTGACCGATTTCGGGCAGGAAAATGAATCTAAACACACTGATTTTAGTTCCAACATTGATAATTCACATTCAATAGTCATTTACAGTCAAAAGATTAAACATTAAAAAATCACCATTACTAACCATCTGGAGAAAGTTCGACAGGTCCGGGGACATTGGTTTTCATCAGAAAATTTATTTTATGGGCTGTACAAAAAATTATTCAAAATGTCAATTGGATCATGTCTCGTGTTGAATAACCTCTTTTCAAAGCCTCACAGTGACCAAAATTGCCATTTTACTGACTTTTCCTCCTACTCATAAGCTTCTATTTTAATCAATTTCGGGCAAGAAAATGACTCTAAACACACTTATTTTAGTTCCAAAAGTAAAAATTCACATGCAATAGTCATTTACAGTCAAAAGTTTAAACATTAAAATGTTACCAATACTGACCATCTGGAGAAAGTTCGACAGGTCCATGGTCATCGTTTTTCATCAGAAAATTGATTTTTGGACTGCACAAAAAATGATTCAAAATGTCAATTGGATAATGACTCATGTTGAATAACCACTTTTTGAATCCTCACAGTGACCAAAATTGCCATTTTTGCAGACTTTTCCTCCTACTCACAAACTTCTATTTTGATCGATTGTTGGCAGGAAAATGACTCTAAACAAACTGATTTTAGTTCCAAAATTAAAGATTCACATGCAATAGTCATTTACAGTAAAATTTTAAACATTAAATTGTCACCATTACTGACCATCTGGAAAAAGTTCGACAGGTCCAGGGTCATCGTTTTCATCAGAAAATTGATTTTTTGGACTGTTCAAAAAATGACTCAAAATGTCAATTGGATCATGCCTCATGTTGAATAACTTCTTTTTAAAGCCTCACAATTGACCAAAATTGCTATTTTTACAAATGTTTCCTCCCACTCAGAAGCTTCTATTTTGACCGATTTCAGGCAGGAAAAGGTCTCTAAGCACACTTATTTTAGTTCCAACATTGATAATTCCCATGCAATAGTCATTTACAGTCAAAAGATTAAACATTAAAAAATCACCATTACTGACCATCTGGAGAAAGTTCGACAGGTCCAGGGTCATATTTTTTCATCAGAAAATTGACTTTTTGGACTGTACAAAAAATGATTCAAAATGTCAATTGGATCATGACTCATGTTGAATAACCACTTTTTAAAGCCTCACAGTGACCAAAATTGCCATTTTTACTGACTTTTCCTCCCACTCAGAAGCTTCTATTTTGACTGATTTTGGGCAGGAAAATAACCCTAAACACACTGATTTTTGTTCAGTAAGTGATAACTCCCATGCAATAGTCATTTACAGTCAAAAGATTAAACAATAAAAAGTCACCATTACTGACTATCTGGAGAAATTTCGACAGTTCCGGGTTCATTGTTTTTCATTAGAAAATTTATTTTTTGAACTGTACCAAAAATGATTCAAAATGTCAATTGGATCATGCCTCATGTTGAATAACCTCTTTTAAAGCCTCACAGTGACCAAAATTGCTATTTTTACAGATGTTTCCTCCTATGCCGAAGCTTCTATTTTGACCGATTCCGTGCAGGAAAATGACTCTAAACACACTTATTTAGTACCAACATTGATAATTCACATGCAATACGCATTTACAGTCAAAAGATTAAACCTAAAAAAAATCACTATTAGTGACCATCTGGAGACAGTTCGACAGGTCTGGGGTCATCATTTTTCATCAGAATTTTTTTTTTTGTACTGTACAAAAAATGAGTCAAAACATCAATTGGATTGTGCCTCATGTTGAATAACCACTTTTTGAAGCCTCACTGTGACCAAAATTGCCATTTTTACTGACTTTTCCTCCTACTCAGAAGCTTCTATTTTAACCGATTTCGGGCAGGAAAATGAATCTAAACACACTGATTTTAGTTCCAAAATTAAAAATTCACATGCAATAGTCATTTACGGTCAAAATTTTAAACATTAAAATGTCACCATTACTGACCATCTGGAGAAAGTTCGACAGGTCCAGGGTCATCGTTTTCATCAGAAAATTGATTTTTGGACTGTTCAAAAAATGACTGAAAATGTCAATTGGATCATGCCTCATGTTGAATAACTTCTTTTAATGCCTCACAATTGACCAAAATTGCTATTTTTACAAATGTTTCCTCCCACTCAGAAGCTTCTATTTTGACCAATTTCAGGCAGGAAAATGACTCTAAACACACTTATTTAAGTTCCAAAAGTGATAATTCACATTCAATAGTCATTTGCAGTCAAAAGATTAAACATTAAAAAATCACCATTACTGAACATCTGGAGAAAGTTCGACAGGTCTGGGTCATTATTTTTCATCAGAAAATTGACATTTTGGACTGTAAAAAAAATGATTCAAAATGTTAATTGGATCATGCCTCATGTTGAATAACCTCTTTTTACAGCCTCACAGTGACCAAAATTGCTGCTTTTTACACTCGTTTCCACGTACTCAGAAGCTTCTATTTTAACCGATTTCGGGCAGGAAAATGAATCTAAACACACTGATTTTAGTTCCAAAATTAAAAATTCACATGCAATAGTCATTTACAGTCAAAAGTTTAAACATTAAAATGTCACCATTACTGACCATCTGGAGAAAGTTCGACAGGTCCAGGGTCATCGTTTTCATCAGAAAATTGATTTTTTGGACTGTACAAAAAATGAGTCAAAACATCAATTGGATTGTGCCTCATGTTGAATAACCACTTTTTGAAGCCTCACTGTGACCAAAATTGCCATTTTTACTGACTTTTCCTCCTACTCAGAAGCTTCTATTTTGACCGATTTCAGGCAGGAAAATGATTCTGAACACACTGATTTTAGTTCGAAAAGTGATAATTCCCATGCAATAGTCATTTACAGTAAAAAAGTACACATTAAAAAATCACCATTACTAACCATCTGGAGAAAGTTTGACAGGTCCGGGGACATAGGTTTTCATCAGAAAATTTATTTTATGGGCTGTACAAAAAATGATTCAAAATGTCAATTGAATCATGCCTCGTGTTGAATAACCTCTTTTCAAAGCCTTACAGTGACCAAAATTGCCATTTTATTGACTTTTCCTCCTTCTCAGAAGCTTTTATTTTGAGCGATTGCGGGCAGGAAAATTACTCTAAACACACTTATTTTAGTCCCAATAGTGATAATTCATATGCAATAATCATTTACAGTCAAAAGTTTAAATATTAAAATGTCACCATTACTGACCATCTGGAGTAAGTTCGACAGGTCTGGGGTCATCGTTTTTCATCAGAAAATTTATTTTTTGTCTGTACAAAAAATATTCAAAATGTCAATTGGATAATGCCTCATGTTGAATAACCACTTTTTAGGGCCTCACAGTAACCAAAACTGCCATTTTTACTGACTTTTCCTCCTACTCTAATACTTCTATTTTAATCAATTTCCGGCAAGAAAATGACTCTAAACACACTTATTTTAGTTCCAAAAGTAAAAATTCACATGCAATAGTCATTTACAGTCAAAAGTTTAAACATTAAAATGTCACCATTACTGACCATCTGGAGAAAGTTTGACAGGTCTGGGGTCATCGTTTTTCATCAGAAAATTAATTGTTTGGACTGTACAAAAAATGATTCAAAATGTCAATTGGCTCATGCTTCATGTTGAATAACCACTTTTTAAAGCCTCACAGTGACCTAAATTGCTATTTTTACAGACTTTTCCTCCTACTCAGAAGTTTCTATTTTGACTGATTTCGGGCAGGAAAATGACTCTAAACACACTTGTTTTAGTTCCAAAAGTGATGATTCACATGCAATAGTCATTTACAGTCAAAAGTTTAAATATTAAAATGTCACCATTACTGACCATCTGGAGTAAGTTCGATAGGTTTGGGGTCATCGTTTTTCATAAGAAAATTTCTTTTTGGACTGTAGAAAAAAAAATCAAAATGTCAATTGGATCGTGCCTCATGTTAAATAGCCACTTTTAATGCCTCACAGTGACCAAAATTGCAATTTTTACTAACTTTTCCTCCTACTCAGAAGCCTGTATTTGGACCAATATCGCGCAGGAAAATGACTCTAAACACACTTATTTTTGATCCAAAAGTGAAAATTCACATGCAATATTCATTTGCATTCAAAAGATTAAACAATAAAAAATCACCGTTAGTAACCATCGGGAGCAAGTTGGACTATACAAAAAATTATTCAAAATGTCAATTGGATCGTGCCTCATGTTGAATAACCACTTTTAAAAGCCTTACAGTGAGCAAAACTGCAATTTTTACTGACTTTTCCTCCTACTCATAAACTTCTATTTTAACCAATTTCGGGCACGAAAATGACTCTAAACACACTTATTTTAGTTCCAAAAGTGAAAATTCACATGCAATAGTCATTTACAGTCAAAAGTTTAAACATTAAATTGTCACCATTACTGACCATCTGGAGAAATTTCGACAGGTCCAGGGTCATCGTTTTCATCAGAAATTTGATTTATTGGACTGTACAAAAAATGATTCAAAATGTCAATTGGATCGTGCCTCATGTTGAATAACCAATTTTTAAAGCCTCACAGTGACCAAAATTGCTATTTTTACAGACTTTTCCTCCTATTCAGAAGCTTCTATTTTGACTGATTTCGGGCAGGAAAATGACTCTAAACACACTTATTTCAGATCCAAAAGTGATAATTCACATGCAATAGTCATTTACAGTCAAAAGATTAAACAATAAAAAATCACTGTTACTAACCATCGGGAGCAACTTGGACTGGAAAAAAATTATTCAAACTGTCAATTGGATCATGCCTCATGTTGAATAACCACTTTTTAAAGCCTCACAGTGACCAAAATTGCCATTTTTACTGACTTTTCTTCCTACTCATAAGCTTCTATTTTAACCAATTTCTGGCAGGAAAATGACTCTAAACACACTTATTTTAGTTACAAAAGTGAAAATTCACATGCAATAGTCATTTACAGTCAAAAGTTTAAACATTAATAAAATCACCATTACTGACCATATGGAGAAAGTTCGACATGTCCGGGGTCATCGGTTTTCATCAGAAAATTTATTTTTTGGAATGTACAAAAAATGATTCAAAATGTCAATTGGATCATGCCTCTTGCTGAATAACCTCTTTTCAAAGCCTCACAGTGACCAAAATTGCTATTTTTACAGATGTTTCCTCCTACTCAGAAACTTCTATTTTGACTGAATTCAGGCAGGAAAATTACTCTAAACACACTTATTTTACTTTCAACATTGATAATTCAATTGCAATAGTCATTTACAGTCAAAAGATTAAACATAAAAAAATCACCATTAGTGACCATCTGGAGAAAGTTCGACAGGTCCAGGGTCATCGTTTTTCATCAGAAAATTTATTTTTTGGACTGTACAAATATGATTCAAAATGTCAATTGGATCGTGCCCCATGTTGAATATCCACTTTTTAAAGCCTCACTCTGACCAAAATTGCAATTTTTACTGACTTTTCCTCCTACTCAAAAGCTTGTATTTTGACCAATTTTGGGCAGGAAAATGATCTAAACACACCTATTTTAGTTCCAAAAGTGATAATTCACATGCAATAGTCATTTGCAGTCAAAAGATTAAACAATAAAAAATCACCGTTACTAACCATGGGGAGAAAGTTCGACAGGTCCGGGGGTCATCGTTTTTCATCAGAAAATTGGTTTTTTGGACTGTACAAAAAATTATTCAAAATGTCAATTGGATCGTGCCTCATGTTGAATAACCACTTTTTAAAGCCTCACAGTGACCAAAATTGCAATTTTTTTGACTTTTCCTCCTACTCAGAAGCATCTATTTTGATCAATTTCGGGCAGGAAAATGACTCTAAAACACTTATTTTAGTTCGAAAAGTGATAATTCACATGCAAAAGCCATTTCCAGTCTAAAGTTTAAATATTAAAATGTCACCATTACTGACCATCTGGAGTAAGTTCGACAGGTCCAAGGTCATTGTTTTTCATCAGAGAATTAATTTTTTGGACTGTACAAAAAAATATTCAAAATGTCAATTGGATCGTGCTTCATGTTAAATAACCAATTTTTAAAGCCTCACAGTGACCAAAATTGCAATTTTTACAGACTTTTCCTTCTACTCAGAAGCTTCTATTTTGACCGATTTCAGGCAGGAAAATGACTCTAAACACACTGATTTTAGTTCCAACAATGATAATTCCCATGCAATAGTCATTTACAGTCAAAAGATTAAACATTAAAATGTCACCATTACTGACCATCATGAGAAAGTTTGACAAGTCCAGGTTCATCATTTTTCATCAGAAAATTGATTTTTGGACTGTACAAAAAATGATTCAAAATGTCAATTGGATCGTGCCTCATGTTGAATAACCTCTTTTCAAAGCCTCACAGTAAACAAAATTGCAATTTTTACAGATGTTTCCTCCTAGTCACAAGCTTCTATTTTGATCAAATTTGGGCAGGAAAATGACTCTAAACACACTGATTTTAGTTCAAAAAGTGATAATTCACATACAACAATCAATTACAGTCAAAAGATTAAACATTAAAAAGTCACCATTACTGACTATTTGGAGAAATTTCGACAGGTCTGGGGTCATTGTTTTTAATCAGAAAATTTATATTTTGGACTGTACAAAAAATGATTCAAAATGTCAATTGGCTCATGCTTCATGTTGAAAAACTTCTTTTAAAGCCTCACAGTGACCAAAATTGCTATTTTTACAGACTTTTCCTCCTACTCAGAAGCTTCTATTTTGACTGATTTCGGGCAGGAAAATGACTCTAAACACACTTATTTTAGTTCCAAAAGTGATAATTCACATGCAATAGTCATTTGAAGTCAAAAGATTAAACAATAAAAAATCACTGTTACTAACCATCGGGAGAAAGTTCGACAGGTCTGGGGTCATCGTTTTTCATAGGAAAAATGGTTTTTTGGACGGTACAAAAAATTATTCAAAATGTCAATTGGATCGTGCCTCATCTTGTATAACCACATTTTAAAGCCTCACAGTAACCAAAATTGCCATTTTTACTGACTTTTCCTCCGACTCAGAAGCTTGTATTTTGACCAATATCGGGCAGGAAAATGACTCTAAACACACTTATTTTAGTTCAAAAGTGATAATTCACATGCAATAGTCATTTGCAGTCAAAAGAATAAACAATAAAAAATCACCGTTAGTAACCATCAGGAGAAAGTTCGACAGGTCTGGGGTCATCATTTTTAATCAGAAAAATTGTTTTTCGGACTGTACAAAAAATTATTCAAAATGTCAATTGGATTGTGCCTCATCTTGTATAACCACATTTTAAAGCCTCACAGTGAGGAAAATTGCAATTTTTACTGACTTTTCCTCCTACTCATAAGCTTCTATTTTAACCAATTTCGGGCACGAAAATGACTCTAAACACACTTATTTTAGTTCCAAAAGTGAACATTCACATGCAGTAGTCATTTACACTCAAAAGATTAAACATTAAAAAGTCACCATTGCTGACTATCTGGAGAAATTTCGACAAGTCTGGGGTCATTGTTTTTCATCAGAAAATTTATTTTTTGGACTGTACAAAAAATGATTCAAAATGTCAATTGGATCATGCCTCACGTTGAATAACTTCTTTTAAAGCCTCACAGTGACCAAAATTGCTATTTTTACAAATGTTTCCTCCTACTCACAAGATTCTATTTTAGCTGAATTCGGGCAGGAAAATTACTCTAAACACACTGATTTTAGTTCAAAAAGTGATAATTCACATCCAAGAGTCATTTACTGTAAAAAGATTACACATTAAAAACATCACCATTTTGACCGATTTCAGGCAGGAAAATGACTCTAAACACACTGATTTTAGTTCCAACAATGATAATTCCCATGCAATAGTCATTTACAGTCAAAAGATTAAATTATAAAAACCACCATTACTGACCTTCTGGAGAAAGTTTGACAGGTCAGGGGTCATCGTTTTTCATCAGAAAATTGATTTTTTCGACTTTACAAAAAACGAATCAAAATGTCAATTTGATCATGCCTCATATTGAATAACCACTTTTTAAAGCCTAACAGTGACCAAAATTTCTATTTTTACACACATTTCCTCCTACTCAGAAGCTTCTATTTTGACCGATTTCAGGCAGGAAAATGACTCTAAACACACTGATTTTAGTTCCAACAATGATAATTCCCATGCAATAGTCATTTACAGTCAAAAGATTAAACATTAAAAAATCACCATTACTAACTATCTGGAGAAATTTTGACAGGTCGGGGGTCATCGTTTTTCATCAGAAAATTGTTTTTTTGGACTGTACAAAAAATCATTCAAAACGTCTATTGGATTGTGCCTTATGTTGAATAACCACTTTTTAAAGCCTCACAGTGACCAAAAATGCCTTTTTTACAGACTTTTCCTCCTACTCAGAAGCTTCTATTTTGACCAATTTCGGGCAGGAAAAGGACGCTAAGCACACTTATTTTAGTTACAAAATTGATAATTCCCATGCAATAGTCATTTACAATCAAAAGATTAAACATTAAAAAAATCACCATTATTGACCATCTGGAGAAAGTTCGACAGGTCCGGGGTAATCATTTTTCATCAGAAAATAGATTTTTTAGCCTGTACAAAAAATGATTCAAAATGTCAATTGGATCATGCCTCATGTAGAAGAAACACTTTTTAAAGCCTCACAGTGACCAAAATTGCCATTTTTACTGACTTTTCCTCCTACTCAGAAGCTTGTATTTTGACCAATTTCGGGCAGGAAAATGACTCTAAACACACTTATTTAGTTCCAAAAGTGATAATTCACGTGCAATAGTCATTTGCAGGCAAAAGTTTAAACATTAAAATGCCACCATTTCTGAACATCTGGACTAAGTTCGACATGTCCGGGGTCATTGTTTTTCATTAGAAAATAGATTTTTTGGACTGTACAATTTTTTTTTCAAAATGTCAATTGGATAATACCTCATGTTGAATAATCACTTTTTAAAGCCTCACAGTGACCAAAATTGCCATTTTTACTGACTTTTCCTCCTACTCAGAAGCTTGTATTTTGACCAATTTAGGGTAGGAAAATGACTCTAAATAAACTTATTTTAGTACCAATATTGATAATTCACATGCAATAGTCATTTACAGTCATAAGATTAAACATTAAAAAAATCACCATTACTGACCATCTGGAGAATGTTCGACTAGCCCAGGGTCATCATTTTTCATCAGAAAATTGATTTTTTGGACTGTACAAAAAATGATTCAAAATGTCAATTGGATCATGCCTCATGTAGAATAACCACTGTTTAAAGCCTCACAGTGACCAAAATTGCGATTTTTACAGACTATTCCTCCTACTCAGAAGCTTCTATTTTGATCGATTTCTGGCAGGAAAAGGACTCTAAACACACTTATTTTAGTTCCAAAAGTGATAATTCACATGCAATAGTCATTTGCAGTCAAAAGATTAAACAATAAAAAAGTCACTGTTACTAACCATCGGGAGAAAGTTCGACAAGTCAGGGGTCATCGTTTTTATCAGAAAATTGTTTTTTTGAACTGTACAAAAAATTATTCAAAATGTCAATTGAATCGTGCCTCATGTTCAATAACCACTTTTAAAGCCTCACAGTGAGCAAAATTGCAATTTTTACAGACTTTTCCTTCTACTCAGAAGCTTCTATTTTGACCGATTTCAGGCAGGAAAATGACTCTAAACACACTGATTTTAGTTCCAACAATGATAATTCCCATGCAATAGTCATTTACAGTCAAAAGATTAAACATTAAAATGTCACCATTACTGACCATCATGAGAAAGTTTGACAAGTCCAGGTTCATCATTTTTCATCAGAAAATTGATTTTTTGGACTGTACAAAAAATGATTCAAAATGTCAATTGGATCGTGCCTCATGTTGAATAACCTCTTTTCAAAGCCTCACAGTAAACAAAATTGCAATTTTTACAGATGTTTCCTCCTAGTCACAAGCTTCTATTTTGATCAAATTTGGGCAGGAAAATGACTCTAAACACACTGATTTTAGTTCAAAAAGTGATAATTCACATACAACAATCAATTACAGTCAAAAGATTAAACATTAAAAAGTCACCATTACTGACTATTTGGAGAAATTTCGACAGGTCTGGGGTCATTGTTTTTAATCAGAAAATTTATATTTTGGACCGTACAAAAAATGATTCAAAATGTCAATTGGCTCATGCTTCATGTTGAAAAACTTCTTTTAAAGCCTCACAGTGACCAAAATTGCTATTTTTACAGACTTTTCCTCCTACTCAGAAGCTTCTATTTTGACTGATTTCGGGCAGGAAAATGACTCTAAACACACTTATTTTAGTTCCAAAAGTGATAATTCACATGCAATAGTCATTTGAAGTCAAAAGATTAAACAATAAAAAATCACTGTTACTAACCATCGGGAGAAAGTTCGACAGGTCTGGGGTCATCGTTTTTCATAGGAAAAATGGTTTTTGGACGGTACAAAAAATTATTCAAAATGTCAATTGGATCGTGCCTCATCTTGTATAACCACATTTTAAAGCCTCACAGTAACCAAAATTGCCATTTTTACTGACTTTTCCTCCGACTCAGAAGCTTGTATTTTGACCAATATCGGGCAGGAAAATGACTCTAAACACACTTATTTTAGTTCAAAAAGTGATAATTCACATGCAATAGTCATTTGCAGTCAAAAGAATAAACAATAAAAAATCACCGTTAGTAACCATCAGGAGAAAGTTCGACAGGTCTGGGGTCATCATTTTTAATCAGAAAAATTGTTTTTCGGACTGTACAAAAAATTATTCAAAATGTCAATTGGATTGTGCCTCATCTTGTATAACCACATTTTAAAGCCTCACAGTGAGCAAAATTGCAATTTTTACTGACTTTTCCTCCTACTCATAAGCTTCTATTTTAACCAATTTCGGGCACGAAAATGACTCTAAACACACTTATTTTAGTTCCAAAAGTGAACATTCACATGCAGTAGTCATTTACACTCAAAAGATTAAACATTAAAAAGTCACCATTGCTGACTATCTGGAGAAATTTCGACAGGTCTGGGGTCATTGTTTTTCATCAGAAAATTTATTTTTTGGACTGTACAAAAAATGATTCAAAATGTCAATTGGATCATGCCTCACGTTGAATAACTTCTTTTAAAGCCTCACAGTGACCAAAATTGCTATTTTTACAAATGTTTCCTCCTACTCACAAGATTCTATTTTAGCTGAATTCGGGCAGGAAAATTACTCTAAACACACTGATTTTAGTTCAAAAAGTGATAATTCACATCCAAGAGTCATTTACTGTAAAAAGATTACACATTAAAAAACATCACCATTTTGACCGATTTCAGGCAGGAAAATGACTCTAAACACACTGATTTTAGTTCCAACAATGATAATTCCCATGCAATAGTCATTTACAGTCAAAAGATTAAATTATAAAAACCACCATTACTGACCTTCTGGAGAAAGTTTGACAGGTCAGGGGTCATCGTTTTTCATCAGAAAATTGATTTTTTCGACTGTACAAAAAATCATTCAAAACGTCTATTGGATTGTGCCTCATGTTGAATAACCACTTTTAAAAACCTCACAGTGACCAAAAATGTCTTTTTTACAGACTTTTCCTCCTACTCAGAAGCTTCTATTTTGACCAATTTCGGGCAGGAAAAGGACGCTAAGCACACTTATTTTAGTTACAAAATTGATAATTCCCATGCAATAGTCATTTACAATCAAAAGATTAAACATTAAAAAAATCACCATTATTGACCATCTGGAGAAAGTTCGACAGGTCCGGGGTAATCATTTTTCATCAGAAAATAGATTTTTAGCCTGTACAAAAAATGATTCAAAATGTCAATTGGATCATGCCTCATGTAGAAGAAACACTTTTTAAAGCCTCACAGTGACCAAAATTGCCATTTTTACTGACTTTTCCTCCTACTCAGAAGCTTGTATTTTGACCAATTTCGGGCAGGAAAATGACTCTAAACACACTTATTTAGTTCCAAAAGTGATAATTCACGTGCAATAGTCATTTGCAGGCAAAAGTTTAAACATTAAAATGCCACCATTTCTGAACATCTGGACTAAGTTCGACATGACCGGGGTCATTGTTTTTCATTAGAAAATAGATTTTTTGGACTGTTCAAATTTTTTTTCAAAATGTCAATTGGATAATACCTCATGTTGAATAATCACTTTTTAAAGCCTCACAGTGACCAAAATTGCCATTTTTACTGACTTTTCCTCCTACTCAGAAGCTTGTATTTTGACCAATTTAAGGTAGGAAAATGACTCTAAATAAACTTATTTTAGTACCAATATTGATAATTCACATGCAATAGTCATTTACAGTCATAAGATTAAACATTAAAAAAATCACCATTACTGACCATCTGGAGAATGTTCGACTAGCCCAGGGTCATAATTTTTCATCAGAAACCACTGTTTAAAGCCTCACAGTGACCAAAATTGTGATTTTTACAGACTATTCCTCCTACTCAGAAGCTTCTATTTTGATCGATTTCTGGCAGGAAAAGGACTCTAAACACACTTATTTTAGTTCCAAAAGTGATAATTCACATGCAATAGTCATTTACAGTCAAAAGTTTAAACATTAATAAAATCACCATTTCTGACCATATGGAGAAAGTTCGACATGTCCGGGGTCATCGTTTTTATCAGAAAATTGTTTTTTTGAACTGTACAAAAAATTATTCAAAATGTCAATTGAATGGTGCCTCATGTTCAATAACCACTTTTAAAGCCTCACTGTGAGCAAAATTGCAATTTTTACTGATTTTTCCTCCTACTCATAAGCTTCTATTTTAACCAATTTCGGGCACGAAAATGACTCTAAACACACTTATTTTAGTTCCAAAAGTGAAAATTCACATGCAATAGTCATTTACAGTCAAAAGTTTAAACATTAATAAAATCACCATTTCTGACCATATGGAGAAAGTTCGACATGTCCGGGGTCATCGGTTTTCATCAGAAAATTAATTTTTGGGAATGTACAAAAAATGATTCAAAATGTCAATTGGATCATGCCTCTTGCTGAATAACCTCTTTTCAAAGCCTCACAGTGACCAAAATTGCTATTTTTACAGATGTTTCCTCCTACTCAGAAACTTCTATTTTGACTGAATTCAGGCAGGAAAATTACTCTAAACACACTTATTTTACTTTCAACAATGATAATTCAATTGCAATAGTCATTTACTGTCAAAAGATTAAACATAAAAAATCACCATTAGTGACCATCTGGAGAAAGTTCGACAGGTCCGGGGTCATCGTTTTTCATCCGAAAATTTATTTTTGGACTGTACAAATATGATTCAAAATGTCAATTGGATCGTGCCTCATCTTGTATAACCACATTTTAAAGCCTCACAGTGAGCAAAATTGCAATTTTTACTGACTTTTCCTCCTACTCATAAGCTTCTATTTTAACCAATTTCGGGCACGAAAATGACTCTAAACACACTTATTTTAGTTCCAAAAGTGAACATTCACATGCAATAGTCATTTACACTCAAATGATTAAACATTAAAAAGTCACCATTACTGACTATCTGGAGAAATTTCGACAGGTCTGGGGTCATTGTTTTTCGTCAGAAAATTTATTTTTGGACTGTACAAAAAATGATTCAAAATGTCAATTGGATCATGCCTCACGTTGAATAACTTCTTTTAAAGCCTCACAGTGACCAAAATTGCTATTTTTACACATGTTTCCTCCTACTCAGAAGCTTCAGTTTTGACCAATTTCTGGCAGAATAATAACTTTAAACGCACTTATTTTAGTTACAAAATTGATAATTCCCATGCAATAGTCATTTACAATCAAAAGATTAAACATTAAAAAAATCACCATTATTGACCATCTGGAGAAAGTTCGACAGGTCCGGGGTAATCATTTTTCATCAGAAAATAGATTTTTTAGCCTGTACAAAAAATGATTCAAAATGTCAATTGGATCATGCCTCATGTAGAAGAAACACTTTTTAAAGCCTCACAGTGACCAAAATTGCCATTTTTACTGACTTTTCCTCCTACTCAGAAGCTTGTATTTTGACCAATTTCGGGCAGGAAAATGACTCTAAACACTTATTTAGTTCCAAAAGTGATAATTCACGTGCAATAGTCATTTGCAGGCAAAAGTTTAAACATTAAAATGCCACCATTTCTGAACATCTGGACTAAGTTCGACATGACCGGGTCATTGTTTTTCATTAGAAAATAGATTTTTTGGACTGTACAATTTCTTTTTCAAAATGTCAATTGGATAATACCTCTGTTGAATAATCACTTTTAAAGCCTCACAGTGACCAAAATTGCCATTTTTACTGACTTTTCCTCCTACTCAGAAGCTTGTATTTTGACCAATTTAGGGTAGGAAAATGACTCTAAATAAACTTATTTTAGTACCAATATTGATAATTCACATGCAATAGTCATTTACAGTCATAAGATTAAACATTAAAAAAATCACCATTACTGACCATCTGGAGAATGTTCGACTAGCCCAGGGTCATCATTTTTCAACAGAAAATTGATTTTTGGACTGTCCAAAAAATGATTCAAAATGTCAATTGGATCATGCCTCATGTAGAATAACCACTGTTTAAAGCCTCACAGTGACCAAAATTGCGATTTTTACAGACTATTCCTCCTACTCAGAAGCTTCTATTTGGATCGATTTCTGGCAGGAAGAGGACTCTAAACACATTTATTTTAGTCCCAAAAGTGATAATTCATATGCAATAGTCATTTGCATTCAAAAGATTAAACAATATAAAATCACTGTTACTAACCATCGGGAGCAAGTTCGACAGGTCCGGCGTCATCGTTTTTCATCAGAAAATTGTTTTTTGGACTGTACAAAAAATTATTCAAAATGTCAATTGGATCATGCATCATGTATAATAACCACTGTTTAAAGCCTCACAGTGACCAAAATTGCGATTTTTACAGACTATTCCTCCTACTCAGAAGCTTCTATTTTGATCGATTTCTGGAAGGAAAAGGACTCTAAACACATTTATTTTAGTCCCAAAAGTGAAAATTCACCTGCAATAGTCATTTACAGTCAAAAGATTAAACATTAAAAAGTCACTATTACTGACCATCTGGAGAAAGTTCGACAGGTCAAGGGTCATCGTTTTTCATCAGAAAATTGATTATTTGGACCTTACAAAAAATGATTCAAAATGTCAATTGGATAATGACTCATGTTGAATAACCACTTTTGAAAGCCTCACAATGACTAAAATTGCCATTTTTGAAGACTTTTCATCCTACTCAGAAGCTTCAGTTTTGACCAATTTCTGGCAGAATAATAACTTTAAACGCACTTATTTTAGTTCCAAAATTGATAATTCACATACAACAATCATTTACAGTCAAAGGATTAAACATTAGAAAATCACCATTACTGACTATCTGGAGAAATTTGAACAGGTCTGGGGTCATTGTTTTTCATCAGAAAATCTAATTTTTGGACTGTACAAAACATTATTCAATATGTCAATTGGATCATCCCTCATGTTGAATAACCTCTTTTTAAAGCCTCACAGTGACCAAAATTGCAATTTTTACACCTGTTTCCTCCTACTCAGAAGCTTCTATTTTGACCGATTTCGGGCAGGAAAATGACTCTAAACACACTGATTTTAGTTCAAAATGTGATAATTCACACCCAACAGTTATTTACAGTAAAAAGATTACACATTAAAAAAATCACCATTACTGACCATCTGGAGAAAGTATGTCAGGTCTGGGGTCATCGTTTTTCATCAGAAAATAGATTTTTGGACTGTACAAAAAATTATTCAAAATGTCAATTGGATAATGCCTCATGTTGAATAATCACTTTTTAAAGCCTCACAGTGACCAAAATTGCTATTTTTACAGATGTTTCCTCCTACTCAGAAACTTCTATTTTGACTGAATTCAGGCAGGAAAATTACTCTAAACACACTTATTTTACTTTCAACAATGATAATTCAATTGCAATAATCATTTACTGTCAAAAGATTAAACATAAAAAAATCACCATTAGTGACCATCTGGAGAAAGTTCGACAGGTCCGGGGTCATCGTTTTTCATCCGAAAATTTATTTTTTGGACTGTACAAATATGATTCAAAATGTCAATTGGATCGTGCCTCATCTTGTATAACCACATTTTAAAGCCTCACAGTGAGCAAAATTGCAATTTTTACTGACTTTTCCTCCTACTCATAAGCTTCTATTTTAACCAATTTCGGGCACGAAAATGACTCTAAACACACTTATTTTAGTTCCAAAAGTGAACATTCACATGCAATAGTCATTTACACTCAAATGATGAAACATTAAAAAGTCACCATTACTGACTATCTGGAGAAATTTCGACAGGTCTGGGGTCATTGTTTTTCGTCAGAAAATTTATTTTTTGGACTGTACAAAAAATGATTCAAAATGTCAATTGGATCATGCCTCACGTTGAATAACTTCTTTTTAAAGCCTCACAGTGACCAAAATTGCTATTTTTACACATGTTTCCTCCTACTCAGAAGCTTCAGTTTTGACCAATTTCTGGCAGAATAATAACTTTAAACGCACTTATTTTAGTTACAAAATTGATAATTCCCATGCAATAGTCATTTACAATCAAAAGATTAAACATTAAAAAATCACCATTATTGACCATCTGGAGAAAGTTCGACAGTCCTGGGTCATCATTTTTCATCAGAAAATAGATTATTTAGCCTGTACAAAAAATGGTTCAAAATGTCAATTGGATCATGCCTCATGTAGAAGAAACACTTTTAAAGCCTCACAGTGACCAAAATTGCCATTTTTACTGACTTTTCCTCCTACTCAGAAGCTTGTATTTTGACCAATTTCGGGCTGGAAAATGACTCTAAACACTTATTTAGTTCCAAAAGTGATAATTCACGTGCAATAGTCATTTGCAGGCAAAAGTTGAAACATTAAAATGCCACCATTTCTGAACATCTGGACTAAGTTCGACATGACCGGGGTCATTGTTTTTCATTAGAAAATAGATTTTTTGGACTGTACAATTTCTTTTTCAAAATGTCAATTGGATAATACCTCATGTTGAATAATCACTTTTTAAATCCTCACAGTGACCAAAATTGCCATTTTTACTGACTTTTCCTCCTACTCACAAGCTTGTATTTTGACCAATTTGGGGTAGGAAAATGACTCTAAATAAACTTATTTTAGTACCAATATTGATAATTCACATGCAATAGTCATTTACAGTCATAAGATTAAACATTAAAAAAAATCACCATTACTGACCATCTGGAGAATGTTCGACTAGCCCAGGGTCATCATTTTTCAACAGAAAATTGATTTTTTGGACTGTCCAAAAAATGATTCAAAATGTCAATTGGATCATGCCTCATGTAGAATAACCACTGTTTAAAGCCTCACAGTGACCAAAATTGCGATTTTTACAGACTATTCCTCCTACTCAGAAGCTTCTATTTGGATCGATTTCTGGCAGGAAGAGGACTCTAAACACATTTATTTTAGTCCCAAAAGTGATAATTCATATGCAATAGTCATTTGCATTCAAAAGATTAAAAAATATAAAATCACTGTTACTAACCATCGGGAGCAAGTTCGACAGGTCCGGCGTCATCGTTTTTCATCAGAAAAATGTTTTTTGGACTGTACAAAAAATTATTAAAAATGTCAATTGGATCATGCATCATGTAGAATAACCACTGTTTAAAGCCTCACAGTGACCAAAATTGCGATTTTTACAGACTATTCCTCCTACTCAGAAGCTTCTATTTTGATCGATTTCTGGAAGGAAAAGGACTCTAAACACATTTATTTTAGTCCCAAAAGTGAAAATTCACCTGTAATAGTCATTTACAGTCAAAAGATTAAACATTAAAAAGTCACTATTACTGACCATCTGGAGAAAGTTCGACAAGTCAAGGGTCATCATTTTTCATCAGAAAATTGATTATTTGGACCTTACAAAAAATGATTCAAAATGTCAATTGGATAATGACTCATGTTGAATAACCTCTTTTCAAAGCCTCACAATGACTAAAATTGCCATTTTTGAAGACTTTTCATCCTACTCAGAAGCTTCAGTTTTGACCAATTTCTGGCAGAATAATAACTTTAAACGCACTTATTTTAGTTCCAAAATTGATAATTCACATACAACAATCATTTACAGTCAAAGGATTAAACATTAGAAAATCACCATTACTGACTATCTGGAGAAATTTGAACAGGTCTGGGGTCATT
The DNA here is from genome assembly GCA_963921515.1 of Calotriton arnoldi. Lineage (NCBI taxonomy): Eukaryota > Metazoa > Chordata > Amphibia > Caudata > Salamandridae > Calotriton > Calotriton arnoldi. The sequence goes on from CAWUFW010003414.1 coordinate 250,581, forward strand.
GTTTTTCATCAGAAAATCTAATTTTTGGACTGTACAAAACATTATTCAATATGTCAATTGGATCATCCCTCATGTTGAATAACCTCTTTTTAAAGCCTCACAGTGACCAAAATTGCAATTTTTACACCTGTTTCCTCCTACTCAGAAGCTTCTATTTTGACCGATTTCGGGCAGGAAAATGACTCTAAACACACTGATTTTAGTTCAAAATGTGATAATTCACACCCAACAGTTATTTACAGTAAAAAGATTACACATTAAAAAAATCACCATTACTGACCATCTGGAGAAAGTATGTCAGGTCTGGGGTCATCGTTTTTCATCAGAAAATAGATTTTTGGACTGTACAAAAAATTATTCAAAATGTCAATTGGATAATGCCTCATGTTGAATAATCACTTTTTAAAGCCTCACAGTGACCAAAATTGCCATTTTTACTCACTTTTCCTCCTACTCAAAAGCTTTTATTTTGATCGAATTCGGGCAGGAAAATTACTCAAACACACTTATTTTAGTTCCAAAAGTGAAAATTCAAATGCAATAGTCATTTAGTCAAAAGTTTAAACATTAAAAAGTCACCATTACTGACTATTTGGAGAAATTTCGACAGGTCTGGGGTCATTGTTTTTCATCAGAAAATCTCATTTTTGGACTGTACAAAAAATTATTCAAAATGTCAATTGGACCATGCCTCATGTTGATTAACTTATTTTTAAAGCCTCACAGTGACCAAAATTAATATTTTTACAGATGTTTCCTCCTACTCAGAAGCTTCTATTTTGACTGAATTCGGGCAGGAAAATGACTCTAAACACACTTATTTTACTTCCAACATTGATAATTCACAAGCAATACTCATTTACAGTCAAAAGATTAAACATAAAAAAATCACCATTAGTGACCATCTGGAGAAAGTTCGACAGGTCTGGGGTCATTGTTTTTCATCAGAAAATTGATTTTTTGGACTGTACAAAAAGTATTCAATATGTCAATTGGATCATGCCTCATCTTGAATAACCTCTTTTTAAAGCCTCACAGTGACCAAAATTGCAATTTTTACACCTGTTTCCTCCTACTCAGAAGCTTCTATTTTAACCGATTACGGGCAGGAAAATGACTCTAAACACACTGATTTTAGTTCAAAAAGTGATAATTCACATACAACAATCATTTACAGTCAAAATATTAAACATAAAAAAGTCACCATTACAGACTATCAGGAGAAATTTCGACAGGTCTGGGGTCATTGTCTCTCATCAGAAAATTTATTTTTTGGACTGTACAAAAAATTATTCAAAATGTCAATTGGATCGTGCCTCATGTTGATTAACTTATTTTTAAAGCCTCACAGTGACCAAAATTGCTATTTTCACACGTTTCCTCATGCTCAGAAGCCTCTATTTTGACCGATTTCGGGAGGAAAATGACTCTAAACACACTGATTTTAGTTCAAAAAATGATAATTCACATGCAATAGTCATTTACAGTCAAAAGATTAAACATTAAAAAATCACCATTAGTGACAATCTGGAGAAAGTTCGACAGGTCCGGGGTCATCGTTTTTCATCAGAAAATTAATTTTTTGGACTGTACAAAAAACAAAAATGTCAATTGGATCGTGCCTCATGTTGAATAACCACTTTTGAAGCCTCACTGTGACCAAAATTACCATTTTTGCAGACTTTTCCTCCTACTCAGAAGCTTCTATTTTGACGGATTTCAGGCAGGAAAATGACTCTGAACACACTTATTTTAGTTCCAAAAGTGATAATTCACAGGCAAAGTAATTTACAGTCAAAAGATTACACATTAAAAAATCACCATTACTGACCATCTGGAGATAGTTCGACAGGTCCAGGGTCATAATTTTTCATCAGAAAATTGATTTTTTGGACTGTACAAAAAATGATTCAAAATGTTGATTGGGTGGTGCCTCATGTTGAATAACCTCTTTTTAATGCCTCACAGTGACCGAAATTGCTATTTTTACACGTTTCCTCCTACTCAGAAGCTTCTATTTTGACCGATTTTGGGCATGAAAATGACTCTAAACACACTGATTTTAGTTCAAAAAGTGATAATTTGCAACCAACAGTCATAAACAGTCAAAAGATTACACATTAAAAAATCACCATTACTGACCATCTGGAGAAAGTTCAACAGGTCCTGGGTCATTGTTTTTCATCAGAAAATTGTTTTTTAGACTGTACAAAAATGAATCAAAATGTCAATTAGATCATGCCTCATGTTGAATAACCACTTTTTTAAGCCTCACAGTGACCAAAATTGCCATTTTAACAGACTTTTCCTCCTACTCAGAAGCTTCTATTTTGACCTATTTTGGGCAGTAAAAGGACTCTAAACACACTTATTTTAGCTCCAAAAGTGATGATTTACCAGCAATAGTCAGTAACAGTCAAAAGATTAAACATTAAAAGATCACCATTACTGACCATATAGAGAAAGTTCGACAGGTCTGGGGTCATTGTTTTTCATCAGAAAATAAATTTTTGGGACCGTACAAAAAATGATTCAGAATGTCAATTGGATCATGCCTCATGTAGAATAACCACTTTCTAAGGCCTCCCAGTGACCAAAATTGCCATTTTTACACACTTTTCCTCCTACTCAGAAGCTTCTATTTTGACCAATCTCAGGTAGGAAAATTACTCTAAACACACTTATTTTAGATCCAAAATTCATAATTCACATCCAACAGTCAGTCAAAAGATTAAACATTAAAAAATCACCTTTACTGACCATCTGGAGAAAGATCGACAGTCCGGGGTCATCGTTTTTTATCAGAAAATAGATTTTTGGGACTACAAAAAAATGATTCAAAATGTCGATTGGATCATGCCTCATCTTGAATAACCACTGTTTAAAGCCTCACAGTGACCAAAATTGCTATTTTTAGAGATGTTTCCTCCTATTCAGAAGCTTCTATTTTGACAGATTTCGCGAAGGAAAATGACTCTAAACTCACTGATTTTAGTTAAAAAATTGATAATTCACATCCAACAGTTATTTACAGTCAATAGATTAAACATTAAAAAATCACCATTACTGACCATCTGGAGAAAGATCGACAGTCCGGAATCATCGATTTTCATCAGAAAATTAATTTTTTAGACTGTACAAAAAATGATTCAAAATATCAATTGGATCATGCCTCATGTTGAATAACCACTTTTTAAGGCCTCCCAGTGACCAAAATTGCCATTTTTACAGACTTTTTCTCCTACTCAGAAGCTTCAGTTTTGACCAATTTCTGGCAGGATAATGGGCCAGATGTATCAAAGAATAGTTTTGCGATTCTCAAATAGCGATTTTTAGAGAATCGCAATTTGAGAATTCCAAAACTATTCTTTCCTTAGGTTGGAGCGCCATCTAGAGCAAGTCCAGTAGGGAAGGTGATGGGATATTCCTTAGGTTGGAGCGCCATCTAGAGCAAGTCCAGTAGGGAAGGTGATGGGATATTCCTTAGGTTGGAGCGCCATCTAGAGCAAGTCCAGTAGGGAAGGTGATGGGATATTCCTTAGGTTGGAGCGCCATCTAGAGCAAGTCCAGTAGGGAAGGTGTTTGGATATTCCTTAGGTTGGAGCGCCATCTAGAGCAAGTCCAGTAGGGAAGGTGTTCGAATATTCCTTAGGTTGGAGCGCCATCTAGAGCAAGTCCAATAGGGAAGGTGATGGAATATTCCTTAGGTTGGAGCGCCATCTAGAGCAAGTCCAGTAGGGAAGGTGTTGAAATAGTAGCACGCAATGCTTTCCAATGGGGCGACCAGATGGCCGGGCCGGTCTGGAAGTCCCGATGAGGGCTCATTTGCCTCCCCGATCCCAGCCAGGGCTCCAGGAGGTCGGGAACATTTGCGCCTTAGGTCTCCTCTGAAACCTTGTGTGCACGGATTACAAGAAAGGGGGGTAATTTTCCTCCAGATTACTAGGGGCAGGGTATGCCAGGACACCCCTCCCGGGCTGGCAGTTCTCAGCCGGGGACCAGATGGGCTGGGCACGGACAACACCTCCCCACCATCTGGGGCTCCTTCCTCTGGCCCGCAGCATGGCAAAGTGCCCGGGATGGGCTCCATAGGTCCCTGGGTAGTCCTCCCTCAGGCGTCCGGGCCCCAAGAGCTCCTGCCGGCCTTCCTGTGCCTGAGGCCCAGCTGGGGTCTCCGAGCCCCCGGGACGTGCAGCCCCCGAACCCTGCAAGGGCAGGCGGGAGCCCTCCCGCGAAGGCTCGGGGCGGGCAGATGGGCGTCCTTTCGGTCCCGGCCATCTGGCGCACCTATCCCCTCGGCCATCTGGTCGCACGCAATGCTTTCCAATGGGGCAACCAGATGGCCGGGCTGGCCTGGAAGTCCCGATGAAGGCTCATTTGCCTCCCCGATCCGAGCTAGGGCTCCAGGAGGTCGGGCGCATCCGCGCCTAGGGTCACCTGAGTCTCGCGGTGCACACAGGTTACCAGAAAGGGGGGTAGCCTTCCTCCGGATTACTAGGGACAGGGTACTCCGGAACCCCTTCTGGCCTAGCTGTCCTCAGACAGCAGCCAGACGGGCCAGGACAGCCCCCCCAGCCCGGGGTCTGTCCTCGGTCCTGCTGCGTGGCAGGGTGCCTGGGACAGGGTCCCGCAGGCCTGGGGTGGCTGCCCCTGTGCCTCTGGGCCCAGGAGCCCTGGCTGGGTCCAGTTGCCCTACCAGGCCCTGGGTCTGGTGCTCCAGCCCTGGGCCCCGTCCCCCGGCCTGCCGCTCTGCCAAAGGCCCGGGACGGGATTCCGTCATGCCCGGGGAGCCTCCCCCTGCTCGGCTGGGTTCAGGGGCTCCCAGGGGGGGAGGGCGGCCTCCCCACCCCGGGCTCTGTCCTTGGTCCTGCCGTGTGGCAGGGTACCCGGGCGAGGTCCCACGGGCCCGGGGAGGCTCCCCCTTCACCTCTGGGCCCAGGAGCCCCGGCTGGGTCCAGGGGCCCCGCTGGGCCCTGGGTCAGGTGCTCCAGCCCTGGGCCCCGTCCCCTGGCCTGCCGCCCTGCCAAAGGCCCAGGACAGGGTTCCGTCATGCCCGGGGAGCCTCCCCCTGCTTGGCTGGCTTCAGGGGTTCCCAGGGGCCCCGGGGAGGGCAGCCTCCCCACCCCTGGCTCCGTCCTTGGTCCTGCCGCAAGTCAGAGGGCCCAGGACGGGCTCCCTCGGGCCCAGGGAGGCTCCCCTTTTGCCTCCGGGAGCCCCGGCTGGGTCCAGGGGCGGCCCGGGTCGGGTGCTCCGGCCCTGGGCCCCATCCCCTGGCCTACCGCCCCACCAAAGGCCTGGGACTGGGTTCCGTTGTGCCTGGGGAGCCTCCCCTGCTCGGCTGGGTTCAGGGGCTGCCAGGGGCCCTGGGGAGGGCAGCCGCCCCACCCCGGGCTCCGTCCTTGGTCCTGCCACGTGGCGGGGTGCCTGGGACGGGGTCCCCCGGGCCTGGGGAGGCTCCCCCTTCGCCTCCGGGCATGGGAGCCCCAGCTGGGTCCAGGGGCCCCGCCGGGCTCTGGGTCAGGTGCTCCGGCCCTGGGCCCTGTCCCCCGGCCTGCCACCCCACCAAAGGCCTGGGACGTGGTTCCGTCGTGCCTGGGGATCCTCCCCCTGCTTGGCTGGGTTCAGGGGCTCCCAGGGGCCCCGGGGAGGGCGGCCTCCCCACCCCGGGCTCTGTCCTCATTTCTGCTGCGTGGCAGGGTGCCCTAGACGGGGTCCCGCGGGCCCGGGGAGGCTTCCCCTGCGGCTCTGGACCCGGGAGTCCTGGCTGGGTCCAAGGGCCCTGCCGGGCCCCGGGTCGGGTGCTCCGGCCCTGGGCCTGTCCCCCGGCCTGCCGCTCCGCCAAAGGCCCGGGACGGTGTTCCATCATGCCTGGGGAGCCTCCCCCTGCTCGGCTGGGTTCAAGGGCTACCGCCTGTCCCAGCCCCTGCCTCTCGGCGCCCCCTTGATGCTCTTGACTGAGTGTCCTGGGGGTCCGAAGCGTTTACTTTGAAAAAATTAGAGTGTTCAAAGCAGGCCGGTCGCCTGAATACTTCAGCTAGGAATAATGGAATAGGACTCCGGTTCTATTTTGTTGGTTTTTGGAACTGGGGCCATGATTAAGAGGGACGGCCGGAGGCATTCGTATTGTGCCGCTAGAGGTGAAATTCTTGGATCGGCGCAAGACGAACCAAAGCAAAAGCATTTTCCAAGAATGTTTTCATTAATCAAGAATGAAAGTCGGAGGTTCGAAGACGATCAGATACCGTCGAAGTTCCGACCATAAACGATGCCGACTAGCGATCCGGCGGCGTTATTCCCATGACCCGCCGAGCAGCTTCCGGGAAACCAAAATCTTTGGGTTCCGGGAGGAGTATGGTTGCAAAGCTGAAACTTAAAGGAATTGACGGAAGGGCACCACCAGGAGTGGAGCCTCCGGCTAAATTTGACTCAACACGGGAAACCTCACCAGGCCCAGACACGGAAAGGATTGACAGATTGATAGCTCTTTCTCGATTCTGTGGGTGGTGGTGCATGGCCGTTCTTAGTTGGTGGAGCGATTCGTCTGGTTAATTCTGATAACGAACGAGACTCCTTCATGCTAACTAGTTACGCGACCCCCAGCGGTCGGCGTCCAACTTCTTAGAGAGACAAGTGGCGTTCAGCCACACAAGATTGATCAATAACAGGTCTGTGATGCCCTTAGATGTCCGGGGCTGCACGCCCGCTACACTGAACGGATCAGCGTGTGTCTACCCTTCACCGACAGGTGCGGGTAACCCGCTGAACCACGTTCGTGTTAGGGATTGGGGATTGCAATTATTTCCCATTAACGAGGAATTCCCAGTAAGTGTGGGTCATAAGCTCACGTTGATTAAGTCCCTGCCCTTTGTACACACCGCCCGTCGCTACTACCGATTTGATGGTTTAGTGAGGTCCTCGGA